>APFE030799320.1:2346-40550 GCA_000404065.3 Pinus taeda
AACTTTGAAGGAAATGAATTAAAATGAACTGAAAGCAAAGAACCACTTTCTAATGGTATTAGACACCATTCATGCTGTT
The DNA here is from genome assembly GCA_000404065.3 of Pinus taeda. Lineage (NCBI taxonomy): Eukaryota > Viridiplantae > Streptophyta > Pinopsida > Pinales > Pinaceae > Pinus > Pinus taeda. Next base: position 2,426 of record APFE030799320.1, read on the forward strand.
GCAAATAAAAAGTAAGAAAATCACTTAAAAGACCAATGATAATGTTTATCTCTTCCTAACTCTCTGCCTCTAACACATAGTACTGTGTAAGACACGATTAAGAAGTAGCTAAAGGTAAGTCTAAGAAATGATAAAAATGAGAAAAATCTACTTTAAAGACTAGTGATAATATTTTACTCTTTCTAACTCTCTGCCTCTATCACATAGTACTATGTGAAGCACGATTAGAAAGTAGTTAAAGAGTAGTCTAAAAAGTACCCAAAGCCAGCTGCAAGTGATTAGTATTCTGATCTCTAAAAGATGAACAATTTATAGTAAGAGACCATTCATATGTTAACAGACAGTTTTGAGAAATAAAACTAAAAACTAACTATGGAAATAAAGTAAGGGGCAGCAACTTTAAATCTGTCAACTGAAACTACCACTAGATATAAAGCAAACACATAAACACACAAGTAATCCCGGATCAAAAACCTGCAAAAGAACAGTGCTGATCAGCTTAAAGAAACGATTGAAAATGAATTAAAATGAAGTGAATTATGCTGTACATATGCCAAGAAAAGGAAATGTTGAACATGAAAATACTATACAAGGCGAATATGAACAGGGGCCCTCCATTCACATAACCCAAAAAAGACTCAAAGTGTTGAAAGCTTCAAAACAGCACTGCTTCTATTACTCCATGTGCAGAAATTCACAGTCAAGAGTGCTAGAACAACATTATTAAAACAGAGTCTTGGGAATGCACGAAAATTATAATAAGTTCATAAAAATACAACAAGTAAAAGTTAACATAAGCGTACGCAGACGCAAGTATTTATAGGCATTTGAAGGATAGCCTATGCGTGCTGCTAAAACTGAAAATAACAAACTGTCATGCATAATTAAAACTGCAATAACACGTCATGAGCCTGCGTGGGTGAGCTGGAGGTCCTGGTCGTCATGGGCATTGAATCTAGAGTTGGATTATGTCCCCCACATCCTGCTTAACACGGGCAAGTCACTGTTTGAGCTGACGTGACCCAACAGCTTACGCATCACCGTTAAGCTGCCTTCGTTGACCAGATCTTGCCCCTGTTTGACCGGAGGTACAGATGACGTGGATGATTGAAAAAATGGCACAGGAACCTCGAGCACCTTGATACCTAAGTACCCATGTGGCTCTTTTGGAAAAATGGCACGTGGAACCTTGAGAACAACAAAAAGGCTGCGGAATCTCCAGATGGCTGCGGAATCATCAGATAGCTACGGAATCGGCATAGAGCTGCGGAATGCCTGTAAATATGTCAAAATCTAAACAAAACAATCACACATTAGCAAAGCTCACTTGATCATGCTTAATGACATCTAATGTAATGATCTGGGTGGTTTTACATGGAAAATGGGGTGAAAGAGAGAGATAAGTGATGAAAAACAGTAGGTAATAGTGGATGATGAGGTGTAGGTTAGAGGCTCTACACTACACTTAATCACGCATAGTAACGTTTAAGATACAACCTGTTTCAGGGTTGCGATAGTGGGATTCCATCATAATCAATCAGCTCGTCGGCTCCTTTTGTCAATGCCCATTTAACAATATAGGGGCCCATCCATAATGATTTGAACTTACCCACTCCTAATTTATCAGAGTCTTGATCGTAGAGTAAGACCAGGACACCTTCTGAGAAGACACGAGGTTTGAAATTCTTGTCAAATTGCGCCTCGACACATTTATTATATGTTTCGTTAGCTAGCGCGGCATCACAATGGGTTTCATCCAAGTGGATTAGTTCCAAGAAACGAGCCTCTTCCTCCGAAGTTTCAGGAAGAAGATCAATTGCGAGCTTGAGAGATGAAATTTCACACTGAATTGGTAAGATAGCTTCCAGACCATACACCAACTGAAAGGGTGTAAATCCAGTCACATTTCTCACCGATGTCCTATATGCCCACAGTTCTGAGTACAGGATTAAATGCCAATTCCATTTGTGGACTCCAATCATTCTTTGCAGCATGCGCTTAAGGACTTTGTTGATTGCCTCAACCTGTCCATTGACCTGCGGATAATATGGAGTAGAACTATCATGGGACAATCCTAATTTGGAAGTCAATTCAACCATCATGTGATTTTGAAAATGTGATCCATGATTTGTGACTATAGCCTGTGGAACACCAAATCTAGAGACTACATGATTAAAAAATAAAAGAGCAGCCATTTCACCATTGTTGTTTAATGTAGGCATTGCCTCGGCCCATTGTGTAAAATAGTTAACAACGACTATAATATACCCATGCCCCTCGGCCGAGGTGGGGTTGCATGTCATGAAATCTATGCCCCATTTAGCGAATGGCCCAACAACAACTACTGGATGAAATGGTGTAGGTGGTAATCTGGTTTTGCGATCAAAAATCTGACAAGCATGGCAACTTCTGACTGCAATTATGCAATCTTTGAATATAGTGGGCCAGAAGTAGCCAGCTTGTAAGATCTTTTGTGCAGTAGCGTAACCAGATCGATGCCCCCCCCATGCACCTAAATGATAGTCATTTATGAATCTTTCGGCCTCCTCATGCGTGAGGCACCTTTGCAGAACTGTATCGACATCACGATGGTAAAGTGTATCAACGACGATCATGTAGTCTCTGGTTTGGTATCGAATACGCCGTTGTTCAGAGCAAGAGGTGTTAGGCCTGAAGTTTTGGGTTTGGGGATAGATTAGTATATATCCGTACCATGGATCACTTGATGATATCAGAAAAAAAGTCTTATCCACAATTGATGTTTTAGATGTTAAATTGTTGGGCGATGATGGGAGGTCACAAAGTAACTCCGCGAAGACGAGAGATTTCTTTGATTTGGATTTGGTGAATTCTAGATCAAACTCTTGCAAAATGGCTATCCATTTGGAATATTTCCCCCCTAGTAATTGACGTGACAGAATGTAGGTCATAGGGTTGCAATCTGACAAAATGGTAGTTTTGCGAAAGAGAATATAGTGTTGAAATCTCTGTACTGCTTGAACAGCTTCTAAAGCTAGATTTTCAACATAGGAGTACTTGCTTTCTGTATCATTTAAGTTGTGGCTTAAATAATACAAAGGATGTTCTATTCCATTGTCTTCTTGTACTAAAACCATGGTGATGGTTGTATCTGTAGCAGCGAGATACAGTTTAAAGTCTTTTTTATAGTCAGGAGCCTACATTAATGATGCTTTTACTAGGGAACCTTTTAAAGCATCAAAGTAAGCTTGCACAACCTGATCCTAGTTGAAAGGTACTTCTTTTTTCAAAAGACACATATAACCTTTAGCAAGTTCGGCGTAATTTGGAATGAACCTCTTTAGAAAGTTTTCCTTCCCTTAGAGTTTTTGAATCTGAAGCAAATTTGAAGGTGGAGGCATGTCAAGGATTGCCTGAACCTTAAATGGGTCGAGTCAAATTCCATCCTTAGAAACTACGAAACCAAGTAATCGACCAGAACCAACAAAAAACACACTTGTGCGGATTGAGTCGTATCTTGTAGTGTTGGCAATGTAGAAATATGGCTCTCAAATGTTGTGGATGATCAGTTTGTTTTCACGAATGAGCTAGTAGATCATCAAGATATGGTTGAACGATGTGCTTGATGTCATGGAAGGCATAGTTCATTGCCCTCTGAAAGGTTGCCCCTGCATTCTTCAAATCGAAATGTAGTTTACGGTACATGAGTGTGCCCCATGGACATATAAATCCATTCTTTCACTGGTCCTGTGGGTGGATATTGATTTAGTTGTACTCGGAAAATCCATCCATGAATGAAATGATTTCGCATTCAGCACATTCATCAATTATCTAGTCAATGAAGGGTGTAGGGTAGTTGTCCTTTGGACATGCTTGATTTAAATCCCTATAATCGACGCACACTCTAATCGTTCCTTTCTTTTTCATCACAGGAACAATATTCGATACCCAATCAGTGAGAGGAACAGGGTAAATGAAACCAGCATGCAAAATTTTTTCAACTTCTGCTTTAATGGTAGCGTATTTCTTTGGGTGAACTGGTCGAAGCCGTTGCCGTACTAGTTTGACATCTGGATACATCTTGATTTCATGTTCGACGATGATTGAGTTAATGCCTGACATTTATTTGTATGACCATGCAAAGACATCTCTGAATTCATGAAAAAGAGCGCAATATATTTCCAGTTCTGAAGAAGAACAAGATTTGCCAACATGAATATTCTCTACAAGATTAGGTTTGGTCGAGATATTAATCACGATAGTTTCCTCAATATTGGACAGATTTCGCTCGGAATCTAGTGTATTTACATTATTTGATAGAAAATAAAAAACTGAAGGATGATTAAGGTCGCTTGAATAATATTCGTTGTTATCTTGAAGGTGGGAACGATGGTGGTAATCTTCCCACGACATCTCTCCTATCATCATCGACTGAATGATTGCTTCATCTGTGGAATGTATATGAGACCAAGGATCGGAAGAGGTGCCATACTCTAGAAACTTGTCTATCCAAAAACTCGCTGGGTGTTGATTTGGGTTTGCCGCCCAAGCCCAGAAATTGATTGCTACAAAGATTCTATGGGGCTTGGGAGCAACACCTCGCGATGATCCACACTATCAAAATGGTCAGAGTTCTCGTTAATTTTTGATGATGTAGAAGATATCATATGATAGGTTTCCACTGTGGCCACTTCCACCAGATTAGTTGGAGGTGAGAGGGCAAAAGTACCCATTAAGGAAGGGTCTTTTAAGAGACCTACTTTGACATTTTGAACCGATTGAGAACTTCCATGGATCAATGGAATGCTTCTAGTAGCTTGTGAACTGTTCAGGAAAAATTTTAGTTGGTCAATGATTTTAATTCCACCTTGGAAGGGAAATGTTGACACAATGACGGCCATAGCATAAATCTAGGGCCTTTCCAGTAAGATATTGTAGTCGAGGTTTCCATCAATGACCTTGACTTCAATTTCTACTGTCTTGCCCCCCAGTTCAACTTGCAAGTTACTTAAAATCCCATATGGTGTGTATGTTCTTCCATCGAATGCTTTTAATGTCATTGATGATCACAGCAAGGGTGGTGAACCTAAAGTTTTCCAGCAATTCATTGACATAATACAGGTAGATGCCCCCTCATAAGTTATTGTTAAATGAATATTTTTATTGAGGGATTTTACCTGTAAATGGAAAGCGAGTTGGGATGGTAACTAAGGTTCATATCCTTTATGGTTAAAGGCCACAAGATTTGAATCTCCTGGCTCAATCCCACCTATTGCTGATAACAAAGCTTGCTTTTGGGAGGGGAAATTCTGCAGTACTTCAAGTGTCGACATAGCAGATGACAATTGATTTAGATCCTCCACTATATTGTAATTCTGTGCTGCTCAGGCACGAGGATTAAATGTTGATTTATGTACTACTCCCTTTGGTGGCTTTATAGTTAATTCAGGAATGATGGGCGGAACAACTTCTTGTGAAGTTGTTGTCGAACTACTGGGTTGGTCTGTAGCCTTGTTGTTCGACGACTATGGATTCCCATAATCTTTATTCCTTGTTGACATCAAAGCATCATTTTGTTGTTTCGAGTTGGATAGCATGAGCACTTGGGATGTGGAAGCATGATCGATAACATCCAGATTAGTTTCTGGGTTTTGAAACGGATCAATCAACACCACTGAGGTACTTGATATATTTAAGAATTTCACCACCTCAGCTCGATGTGGACAATCTTTCGTGAAATGCTTGTCGTTACATATTAAACATGGATAACGAGGTTTCTGTTGTCCAGTAGGTTTTTTCAGAAGATTTTTCAGGAGAAGAATTTTCCCGTTTCTTCTTATTATTTTCCGTTTTTTCTTGCCCCTAGTTGCTTTGGATTCTTGCCCTTGTCAGATGACACAGCATTAATCTCTGAGGCAAGAGGTTTATCATTTGCTTTTTTACTAGAAACTGCAAGGGCTTTTCTAGATGGAGCCTTTTTGGTTTGCGTTCTTGAGATAGAGATCACGCCATTGCTGGCGTGGGAGTCCTTATTTCAGTTAGGAGGAGGAGGAATGGAAAATTCTAGTCTAGGAGTGTCAGGAATTTTGTCGTAGAGTGTGCCAGACTAAGTATAGATCAAGTCTAAATATTGTGCATGAGCAATGACTTGCTCTTCAGTGACAACTCCTCCCTTCGCCACATCCTTAGTAATAGAAGGCAATAAGGACTTAATAAACCACTCAGCTAAAAGTTGATCAGAAACGTACATCTTTACCATTCGACGATGACATTGCCACTCATGAATATGATTAGATATGTGAGTCGTTGTTGTCTGTTTAAAGTTGGTAAGGAGTTTTGTCCCCATTTCGTACATTATGGGTAATTAGAAGTGGGTTAGAATAGTAGTGGCAAGGGCACTGAAGTTGTCAAATGAAGCTCTAGGCAGTTCAATATACCATTTCTTTGCTGGACCCATTAGCGTTTGTTGAAAAAGACAAAGTCTAATCGAATCATCATTTAGGGTGTTTGATGAGGACCACAAATGAAAAGTCACTACGTGATTCGATGGATCTTCACCAGGATTTCCATTGAAATTAGGAATATCAGAGGGAAGTTAATGAGAGATCGCTGGCCACTAAGAGGCGTATGCAGTTGGATCATTCATCAGCCGGTTCAAATATGGTAATTCTAGAGTTGCTACAAAAGACAATTGTTGATTCAGGTTTGGTGAAGCGTACCCAGGATAAGATGGGATCGCTTGAGCAGTAGGTTTTTTCATACCAACATAATGTATCTGATGCTGGTAACTTTGATAAGGTTGTTGGACATAACCATTATAGTATGGTTGTTGATAACCATTTTGGAAATGAGGTTGTCCATTACCTACAAAGCCTTGTTGTTCAGGCCCTCGGTAAGTTTGCTGGAATTGTGGTTGTTGACATTGTACCAGCCATGGTTGTTGGACCATTTTCTCTTGCCCAATATTGGAAGATTGACCAAGATGCGGAGTGATAGTACCCATTTGATCCTGAGTCGTTTCAGGTAAGGAAACACTAACCTGAGGTTGTGATTGAACCGTAGAGATAAGAGGCTATTGTATGGCAACCTGAGAGACTTCAGGTTGACACACAACGGGCACTACTTGTACTTGTGATACAGTCACAATAGCAGGTGTAGTGGGAATATTCGATACAGGTGAGATTGGCTGCATTAAATATACAACCCTTGGTTGTTGAGGCAGTATCGGTACCCAACCACTGGATATAATTCCAGTTTGACCTGAATTTTTTTGTGAACTCTCATATGGTTGTTCTCTAGGAGGGAACAATGAAAAAGCATACTACCCTCCATATGGCGGAAATCTAGTGTTCAAAGGATATATCGGTCTTTGAAGACTAGTTTGCCCAAATTGATACTGGCATGTAGGATCAATTTGCTAAGTTTCAACATAAGAAATATCAGCTGGAATTCCTGATGAGAAAATAGGAACATACCATGTCATCGAAACAGTCCCTGAGTGGAATCCAATTAGTGATTGATAACTAGCCGGGACAGATGGTATACCAGCAAACATTGTGGGAATGACATCAGGTAGTTCTGTCGTAGCTGTATCAGATGACACAGTCCTAGATGTTGATGGTTGCTCAGACATGTGTAGTCTATCCAAGAGATTTCCTAGTGATTTGACAGGAACTTGCGATGAAGGATGATTAAAAGAACTAACTTTAGGAGTAGAAGGATATAAGTGGACCCCAGTTCCAAAATGTAATGGGGCACTGGATGGAAGATCCTCTACTATCTCCTTTAGAGCAATCAGTCCAGGTGGAAGAGGTACACTGTCAGGTCCATAAAATATTCTTGAGCTCAAGAAGGTATAGCTTCTGTAGTGACAGATACTAGGCGGGTAGCACCTTCTGAATTCTAGAATTCAACTTCCAGATGTTTAGGTAAGTGGACTTCAGTCTCTGGATCATCTCTAGCTAGAGCTGTTTCAGGTATAGAAGTGTCTACCGTTACACTAGGATCAATTCTAACGTCCTCTTGTAACTGCGGAACTTCTTCTGTAAAGGCAGATGTACCAGAAATGATCAGAGTAACTGTAGTCTTTGATGATGTTGAAGCACAAGTTTCAAATAAACCAGGAGAATTGGACTAAGTTAACCGAGACCATTTTGCCCTGAATGGTTTCGTTTCCGGAGTCAAAGACGATTGACTCGCTAGTCTTTGCGAACGATGAGGTTTTGATTGACTTTCTTCCACGAGTTCAGATTACTTGATCAACTCAAAATTAAAGGGAAAATGATGTTATTATAAATTAAATAAATTTTTATGACGCTTGACACAACTTTTCTTTTTCAATTTTTAAGAGTCGAGAAAAAGCTAAAGATGACTCTAGTCCCCTTCGATTTTTAATGAGCCTGAAGTGACAAGTGCTCAGATGGAACTTTTCTTTTAAGGAGTCGAAAAGGAATGAAAGTGACTACTCTGGAAATCTAGACAGAGGGATTTACCAAACCAATCAAAAAACTGCAATATACACCTTGGTGATAAATTAAAGAGAAATTACCAAGGACTTATGTACGACAGTCAATCTTCCCGAATGTTGTGTTTAGTGCATTGCGATCGATATGGCGGTAGACACGACTTCCTATGGATAAAGGATGTAAGCCTATTGTAGTCTCCCAATATATACTTTATGGTACATGGAACACAAGTCCATGCTAACACTTTTCGTATCAAAGAGGAGGAATCACCCGACCTTCGATGAAAACGTTAGTTACTAGATTTTACGACGCCGGAACACGTCTCTAGCCTAGACTTCTAGATGTGTTGCGTTAGGTTCCAAAGAGTTGTTAAGTTCATTGAAATTTATTTTAGAGTTGATATTGTCTAGAAGTTTTCCTTTCAAGGTTCACCATGTGATGTAGATGTAAAATTCCTAAATATGCAATCTAGAATGATAAACAATCGTTGTTTATTTTTAGCAACGAAAATCCTAGCTACTAAGGAAAGAAGATTACGGTTCTTTCAAACAGAGAGCCAAGAGCACACACTAAATGCACTTTTCCTAAATCATTTTTCACACACAGTCTAAATGCAAATGCAAATGCAAATGCATGTATTTATTTTTCGTTCCCTTTAATGTGAAGAATGCCAAAAAGGAAAACTGAGTATAGATCTGAAATATTTTCTTCAAAGCGACATTTCGACAATTTCTTTTCAAAATGAGAGGAAGACTAAACGAAACTTTTAGATTTCAAATAGAAAAATTCTTTCGACACTTAAAATTTTAACAATTCAAATCAAATACACAACAAAAAGTTCAATCGACTATCTAGAGAAGGAAGACTTTACGACACTTCTCCATTTTGACACAAAACGACAGTTACGACACTTTTTGCACCAAAACGACAGTTCGATATAAAAAAATTTCGACGAAGGATTGTAAATGATGGAAAAATACATAAACAAATTTACTAATCCTAATCAATGGAGGCTGATCTATGTAATGCAAAGAGGCTTCAGCAATGATATATTGTTCATAAGCAGCAAAACAATTAAACAGAGCTAAAAACAAGGACAAAAAACCCCAAATTTCAAGGAGAGAAATATGATTACTTAGTCATCGCACCTATGCTTCACAGAAATAGGGATGCATCTCACTTTCTACACTTGGGAAGTGCGATGCATACTGGCTTCCAGTTACAGACAGTGCAATGGGCCAGGGAGCGCAACTGAGATGGGTTTTGGCTCAAACTTGCAGCTGATTTCAGTGAGTTGAGCTGAGCTATTATGGATAGTAAAGAGTAAAATACAGGGGTATGATCTTGGGAGGTTATTGAGCTACCACAAGGGCATTTAGAATGCTTGTAAGTCAGATTTTCAGTTCATAAACTAAACCAGAGATTGAATGAAGCAACATTCATCTATAATGCACTTGTAGAGCAAGAGTAGTTTGAAGGCTATCTGGCTAACTTCAGGCTCCGTCTATAGTTTATAAAACGAAGAATCAATAAAAAACAAACAAACCATTCGCTCCCCAGTGAAGTTGCCATTTTGTTTCCGGGAAAACTAGTGTCTTTTCGATCTGCTAGTCCCACTAGCATCTCGATCTATTATATCATAAACAATGCAGAATCAGAAATACATTAAGCATACAATTGCATTCACAAATAAAAATATTCACAAGTACACGATTGTATGGAGGAAAACTCAAAGAACTTTATTAAAGTAGAAGGGAGAATTACAACCCAACTGTTTGATCCAACATCATCCTCCCAGCATCAAAGCCCTCTTTACCTCATGAAAAGCAAGATCATTCAACAATACAATGTTTTTTCTCAAAGACAAACTATCAACACTTCCTTACAAATTACAAAATTCCAGCCCCTAGATCTCTCAAATGAGGGATCCATTTATAGATGTCTGCAAGGGTGTGAGTCATCTCTGGGTAGTTGATTAGTGTCATTCCACTCATAGTTCTTGGTTCCACTTGGAGATTTCTTGGATCTCTTACTCATCCCTGGGTGAATTCAGAGAGGCAAGTGTCATGGGAGAAGTTTCTAGAATATTCCATGAGCATCCACCTAGCAAACTGTCTCAGACATTTGTCCATTCTCGCTCATCACACCCCACAGAAGGCCTCTTCAGTATGCATCACACCTGGCTAGTATAGGAGTTAGTATACGTCACACCCTGACAACAGAGCAGTCAGTATGGTCCAGTTTGGGCTAGTTTTGAGTAGTTTTTTAGGTGGAAATTCTGGAGAATGATGTAGTCAGTTGACCATGATCCTTTAGCGTATAAAAAAAAAAAATTAGGGGTTAAATAGCCCTTGGTTTATCGACATATAAGATTGGGGTTGCAGTTCCCAAATATGTCTATAATAGGCCCTGAGTCATCGAGTCCAAATGTTTCCTCGCCATGTATTCCTCTTCCTTTTCCGAATCTGATGGTTCCTCTTCCTCTTCTTCTTCTTCTTCTTCTCTGCATGTTTGGCCAAAAGTTGAACTCGAGAGTAAAGGGTTGCCTCCTTTACCTTCGTGAAAGAGTGGAGGCTCTTCTTCCCTTTCCACAACGTCTGCTAATTCTTCAAGAGTGGGGAGGACCACTTCTTCAACAAATGAGACTACTATACCTATGGGGGTGGTCTTGTTCTTCTTTTGAGAATATGGAAGACTAATCACTCTTAGAATCAATCCAACAGATTTTGCAAACTAACAGGTGATGGGGCGGACAACTTGAAGCTGATCATACGGAATTTCATGTTTAGGCATGGGATAGGAAGAGTTATCAACTTCAAAAGGACGAGTAGAGGAGGTGGATTGAACATTGATGCCTTAACCAAAAGATGGATTAGTGGGGTTAGTGGGTCTATCAACCATAAAATACTAGTTGCCCTCCTTCTTGTGCCAGAAATGTTGACGGTGTTGGACCCGCCAACATTCAGAGGATCTCCCCTATATGATATCCCAATCAAACCTCACACCATTTGGTGTAGGATTCCCATCTAGTATAAAGTCCGAGTTGCCAAATCCTTTAAGATTTTCCTTGGTTCTAACTATCAACACAATAGAGTGATGCAATGGTATCTTCGAAAAGCAGGGGAAGTGTGCCTGGTGAGTGTGTAGTGCAACTGTGTCGAGGTTCTTCTACTGCAAAGGGGGGGAGAGAAAAGTGGTACTCTAAGTGAGAGGTAATAGAACCACCCAGGAAGAAACACACATGAACTAGAAGGACCTATCTAACATCTAGCGGAATAGTCCATAGCGGATGCGACCATCGTTACAACCAACAAACAAGGGAAGATCTGTCTAACATCCAGTGGAATAGTACACAATGGATGCAATGATTGTTATAGCCAATAAACAAGGAAATATATGTCTAGTATCCTGTGGAATAATCCACAAGGATGGGACAATGATAAAAACCATTACAACACATTCTCAATAAGATAAGCACTAAAATAACCGAAATAGTTCAACTATCTTAGCACATGTGAAAGAAAACATGAAATACAAACATCCACATAATAGTCTTACAAATATTCATAGTCCATGCATGAATAACGTGCTAGTCTTAACAAGATTTTGTTATTAAGAAAAATTTCCAAGACACATATTTACATTGTACATCACTAGCCCCTGTAGTGGGACATTGGAGCCACTCCTTGCTCCTCAAAGAACTAGTTGATCTCTCTAATGCCTTGAGGGAGGAGCCAAGGTGAAAAGTCCTTTGCTCATACAATGAGGGGGATATATATAACCAAGGGGTGAAACTTCCCCCTTGTGACTCCTTGACAACCCTCATGATTGTTCAAATTCCTATGAATTTTCAACTTACATGACTCTTCATATTCATGTGTGTCCTTTGGACTTCCAATTTACAATACACTGATTACAATATACATGATCCACCATAGTGATGTGGCATATGACATCTCATGACATGACTTGACATGTGTTAAAATTAGCAACTAGGGCCAAAATCCATGCGGGTCATATTATTAATGGAAGCTGATATTTTTCTTGGATCCCTCTCATCGAGAGGTGTAGGATTGATCTAAAGATCATCCAATTCCGATAAGTATTCATGGAGATATGAATTTATTTTTGTTATGGGACAATTCGTCAAGGTCGGCCACCAACCAAATAAACCCCACTTGTGCTCAACGTTTTAGTATAAATAGAAGGAGAGATCCTAAGCGATAACGCTGCCCTAATCCAAAGGGTAGAAGTTGGAACTACCGGAATAGCCAGGAAAGCCGACGTAGAGGGTAGAAGCTGGAACTGTCACGAACTACCGAAATTACCAGAACTGTCGGCTTTAGTAGAAGGAGAGATCCTAAGTGATAACGCTGCCCTAATCTAGAGGGTAGAAGCTGGAACTACCAAAATAGCAAGGAAAGCCAATGTAGAGGGTAGAAGTTGGAACTGTCACAAACTACCGGAACTACCAGAATTGCCAGGAACTGCTGGAATTGCCGGGAACTGCCGGAATTGCCAGAACTTCCGTGAATAGTTGAAACAAATGGAACTGCAGGGAATAACCTGAATTGCTGGAAATTCTGGGAACAACGAGAACAACGGGAATTGCCGGGAACTACCGGGAACTGCCGGGAACTTCCAAAACTGCTCAGAACTGCCAGAACTACTAGGAACTACTGAAACTGCCAGAATTGCTAAAACAGCCGGAGCTGCTAGAACTGCCGGGAATTGCCAGCACAGCTAGAACTGCTAGCACTGCTGAAACTACTGGAACTGCAGGGAACTGTTGGGAATAGCAGGAAATTCCGAAACTTCCAGGAACTATCAGAGCATCTGTATCCAAAGGAGAACAGGATGCAAGGGACATAACTAACATTGGGACAATTTTATGGTACTTAGCAGCAAATACACCAACCATGCAATGTTACAGTTATCATGGAAGGGAAAACTAACATGCTAAGGACAACAAGCATGCTAGGGACAACAAGAAAGCAAGGGACAACAAGAAAGCAAGGTGCAACCAGAGCATAGGTCAGTATGACAACATGGTGTAGCAATGGCAGATAATGCAGTACAGTGATGGGTATAGTCATGATTAATGAAACATGATGAGATGCAACATAGTGATGATGGGTGCAGCATGGTGCATCTCGGTGAGGTGCAACATGATGACGAAATGCAACACAATGATAGTTGAAGGAGTCAACTTGGAGAATCAGTTGAAGCATCATGTCTTCAACTGATCTCATGTATCATTTTCTTAGAGATGATCTCCGTTCTTATCTAGATAAGTCAAAGTGTTGACCTCTGTTGTAATGTACTATCTCTCTCTCTCTCTCTGGTGAACTATTGAAGAACATATAAGAATAATTGATCAAGGGTTTCCCCACATTGGGGTTTATCCCTGGCTAGCACCACATCTTGTGTCCTCTTGTCTTGGCTTGTCTTCTGCAATTTATGTTTATGTTCTATTTGCAGTTTACTTTAATGCTAATGTGATTGCTAATCTGGAAAGGTATTGAGTTAACTGTGAAAATTGAAATAAATTGCTCTAAGCGTATAACATACCTAAAATTAACATGGCTTCAGAGCTGAGGTGAAGACAATGCCCAAGCAAGAGTGAAAGATCAATCACCAAAGACAATTGGGAAAGGACAAAAGGATCACTGGATTCCTCATCCCTCTTCAAATTCATTGACGGTGATGTCGAAGTAGAGAATATTATTAGAATAGCATAGAGGAAGTTTCTCATTGCCTACCAAAAGATCACTTCATTGGGAAGTTTAGATCTAAGGGTGGAAGGAAAGGCATATGCCTTGGTCGCAATAAGTTCAGCCATTATATGAAGGAGTGTCTGAATGGCAGAGACACATCTCTTGATGAAGATAACAATCATTCTAGGTTCAATGATCAAAGGAATGAAAAGTAATGCAGATCATCAAGGAAATGGCCGACTCTTCAAAGAAAGAAAAGAACCCTAGGTATGAAGAATCAAATGTTGTTTTTGATAAGATAAAGAAGCGTTATCTTGTATTGGCCCTCTCCTTCATATTCTTTGGGAATATGGCTTATTGATTGTAGTGCTTCAAGGCAATTCATCGGATAGTAGGGTGCACTCTCTAATTTGTTAGAGATGGAAACAATTGTGGGATTCTACCTGGAGCCGATGCCACCTATCTTGGAAAGGGTCTAGGGAATGTTACCCCTCAATTGAATGAGCGTATCTTGATTCATTTATAGAATCTCTTTTATGTACCTGATCACAAGAAGAACTTGGTGTCCATTTTGACAATGGAAGTCAAAGGTTACAGGGTGGCAGTCATCGATGGAAAGGTACATGTTTGAAAATAGAATTTTCAAAGATGTTTTTGAGTTAAGGGTTGTATCAAGTTGCAGGAAGTCTACTGGGGACCATGTCCATCGACACATAGCACTGGAGGTCTGTGATTCAGATGGTGATATGGATGCCTGAATTCAAAAAGAGCATGAAAGTACATGTCTGAGATGTGCCGAAGGAAAATCTTACAAGGGGACCATTCCCCTCATGTAGTAGGTCCACAAGTTTGGAAAAACTCAAGGGGTTTGAGATTCATGATCAAGAATCTCACATATGCAGGTGGAAGAAATCCCTCTATGGCTTGAAGCGAAATTCCCGGGGCGTAGTATGAGATGATTAATAGCTGTCAGATGAAGCTAAGATTCACTAAGAGTGAAACCGATCCAAACCATTGTCTGAAGGTTGTTGATGATAAACCTCTCAAACCAGCACCTTATGAGGATGAACTATTTCAAACAGGTATAGACCCTCTCACTTGCCGAAGTAAGAGGGAGTTGGATTCTAGATATGAAATGGTAAACTGCAAGCCCATGACTACCTCGAGGATCTTAACTTTCAGAAGTTATATGGTGATGATGCCATACTAGATTTGGGAAATGCCTCTGAGTTTCATAAACTCATTTGCATTGATGTTCTTGGTGAACTTCCGTCCGGACATATGGTTTAAAATTAGCATGGTGAGATCATATTTAGTTGAGCCTCATTATTGGTGCCAAGAAACTTCTGAGATATCTTTGGGGCACAATCTCTCATGGATTGAGATACACTACCGGAAATATGAAGCTGCATAATTATTTGAATGCTGACTGAGCAGGCAGGTGGAGGATCACTAGAGCACTTCTTAGCACTGGTTCTCTTTGGGTTCTACTTTGATATCATGGATGAGTAGGAAGAAGAAGTCGATTGCTATAAGCACTGCTGAGACCGAATACATAGCTACGAGTATGATCTCATATGAAGCTTCCTCGTTGTGGAAGCTCTTTAGTGAGCTATTTGTAAACATGACAAATGCCACTATGATTCTCTGTGACAACTAGAGCGGGGATTTGATTATTGAGGAATCCCATATTCGATGAATGCTCGAGTGAATATACATCAAATACTGCCTTATCTAGGATATGGTAAGTCGATGAACGAGGAGGCTCCATCGCATTGAGATTGATGTACAGGTCATAGACATTTTGTCAAAGCCCTGGGGAAAGGTCAAATCTATGACTTTCCCGAATGACGTGGAGTCGTTGAGAGAAATTCTTATAAGGGTCTTGCATTTTTCATGCATTGAGCTCTGGGAGCTCCAGGGGGCTTGGGGTACTTACTGGAGCAGCATACGACCAGAGGGTGACTCACCCTCCCCTGGTGGTGCATTATGTATAGGATGACAGGTCCAACCTTCACCTGTAATACCCCATGGAGACTATGGAACAAGATGATTAGTTCTCCTGTGGGTCGGGATGATTAGTTCTCCTGTGGCAACTGTGGAACAAGATGATTACTTCTCCTGTGGTCCGATATGATTAGTTCTCCCGTGGTAACTGTGGAACAAGATGATTAGTTCTCCTGTGGGCCAGGATGATTAATTCTCCCGTGGAAACTGTGAAACAGGATGATTAGTTATCTTGTGGGCCGAGATGATTAGTTCTCTCATGGCAACTGTGGCATAAGATGATTAGTTCCCCTATGGCAACTGTGAAACAAGATAATTAGTTCTCCTATGGGCCAGGATGATTAGTTCTCCTGTGGAAACTATGAAATAGGATTATTAGTTCTCGTGTGGGCCTAGATGATTAGTTCTCCCATGGTAACTGTGAAACATGATGATTAGTTCTCTTGTGGGTTGGGATGATTAGTTCTCCCATGACAACTTTGGGGCAGGATGATTAGTTCTCCCATGGAGACTTTGGGGCAGGATGATTTGTTCTCCTGTGGACAGGATGACTAGTTCTTCCGTAGAGGCATCCTACCTATGTAATCTAGGACTCATGGGAGGTACCTCTCATCTGATCAATGGGTAGGGAAATAGGGTTAGGGACCATAGTAGTACTATCGATGTATCTATCGTACTCCCTATGCTAGGATGACCTCCATTGATATGGGATCAATGAAACTGATCTAGGATCAGTATGAGTGGTTTGAGACACTCTTTTGTGATATTGATCTAGGATCAATAAAATTGACTTCGAGCCAGTAAGAGTGATGTGACACACTTTCTTCACATGAAACTGACTTCGGGTCAATAGAGAATGGTATGAGACATTCTCGATCAATTCTTCTTCTTCATGGTTCAATAGAGTAGAGAAGAGAAAAGCAAATCAGAGTAGAGTAGAGAAAAGTAGAGCTCAAGAGAGCAGATCTAAGTAGAGTAGAGCAGTGCAGGGCACTAATGGCAGAGATAGTATAGTCGAACATATGGATCAACAGATGGAGTTCTCCCTAGTTGAGAGGGAGTGTTAAAATTGGCAACTAGGGCCAAACTCCATGTGGGTCATCTTATTAATGGAAGCTGATATTTCTCTTGGATCCCTCTCATTGAGAGGTGTAGGATTGATCTAAAATCATCC
The DNA here is from genome assembly GCA_000404065.3 of Pinus taeda. NCBI lineage: Eukaryota > Viridiplantae > Streptophyta > Pinopsida > Pinales > Pinaceae > Pinus > Pinus taeda. The sequence goes on from APFE030799320.1 coordinate 19,768, forward strand.
AATTCTAATAAGTATTCATGGAGATATGAATTTATTTATGTTATGGGACAATTTGTCAAGGTCGGCCACCAACCAAATAAACCCCACTTGTGCTCAACATTTTAGTATAAATAGAGGTGGTCTTCAAGTCATTTCAACACACTTGGGATCTCTTCCTCTCTACTTGTTTTTGGGTTTTAGTAGGAGGAGAGATCCTAAGTGGTAACGCTAACTTAATCTAGAGGGCAGAAGCCAGAACTTCTCGGAATTGCCAGAATTGTCGGGAGCTGCTGGGATTTGCCGAAATTGCTGGAACTTCCGAGAACAGCTCAAACAACCGGAATTTTTACGAACTACTAGGAACAACCGAAAATTCTGGGAATAGGCAGAACAATCGGAACTTCCCAAACTTCCATCACTGCCAAAACTGCTAGGAATTACCGAAACTGCTAGAACTGACAGAACAACCGAAACTGTTGGAACTGCTAGCACAACTGGAACTGCGAAACTGCTGAGAATAGCCGGAACTGCCAAAACTGTCGGGAACTATTAGAGTATCTGTCTTCAAAGGAGAGCAGGATGCAAGGGACAACTAACTAACATTCGGACAATTGTATGGTACTTAGCAGCAAATACACCAAGCATGCATTGTTATAGCTAGCATGCAAGGGACAACTAGCATGCTAAGGACAACAAGCATGCTAGTGACAACAACCAAGCAAGGGATAACAAGCAAGCAAGGTGGAGCCAAATCATTGGTCAGTATGACAACATGGTGTAGAAATGGCACATAATGCGGTATAGTGATGGGTACAATCATGATTAATGAAGTGTGATGTGATGCAACATAGTGATGATGGGTGCAACATGGTGTAGCGTGGTGAGGTGTAGCATGATGACAAAATTCAGCACAATGATAGGTGAAGGAGTCAAATTGGAGAATTAGTTGAAGCATCATGTCTTCAACTAATCTCATGTATCATCTTCTTAGAGATGACCTATGCTCTTATCTAGATAAGTCAAAGTGTTGACTTCTGCTATAAATATACTATCTCTCTCTCTGTTGAACTATTGAAGAACATATAAGAAGAATTGATCAAGGGTTTCCCCACATTGGGGTTTGTCCCTAGCTAGCGCCACATCTTGTGTCCTCTTGTCTTGGATTGTCTTCTGTGATTTATGTTTATGTTCTATCTGTAGTTTTCTTTAATGCTGATGTGATTGCTAATCTGGAAAAGATATTGAGCTAACTGTTAAAATTGAAATAAATTTCTCTAAGCATAGAACACACCTAAAATTAACATGGTATTAGAGTTGAGGTGAAGACAATGCCAAAGAAAGAGTAAAAGATCAATCACCAAAGACAGTGGGGAAAGGACAAAAGGATCAGTGGATTCCTCATCCCTCTTCAAATTCACCGAGGGTGATGTCGACGCAGAGAATATTATCAGAATGGCGGGATAGAAGTTTCTGATGGCCTACCAAGAGATCACTTCATTGGGAAGTTCGGATCTAAGGTGGAAGGAAAGGCAATTGCCTTGGTTGCAATAAGTTGGGCCATTATGTGAAGGAGCGTCCGAATGGCAGAGACACATCTCTTGATGAAGATAACAACCATTCTAGAGAAATCTTCAATGATCAAAGGAATGACAAGTAATGCAGGTCATCAAGGAAATGAACGAATCTTCAAAGAAAGCAAGGAACCCCAGGTATGAAGAATCAAATGTTGTTTTTGATAAGATAATGAAGCATTATCTTGTATTGGCCCTCTCCTTAATATTGTTTGGGAATATGACTTATTGATTGTAGTGCTTCAAGGCACTTCATCGGATAGTAGGGTGCACTCTCTAAATTGGTAGAGATGGAAACAATCGTGGGATTATTCTTGGAGCCGATGCCACCTATCCCCGAAAGGGTGTAGGGAATGTTACTCCTGAATTGAATGAGGGTAACTCGATTCATTTACAGAATCTCTTTTATGTACCTGATCGCAAGAAGAACCTGGTGTCCATTTCGGCAATGGAAGTCAAAGGTTATAGGGTGGCACTCATCGATGGAAAGGTATGTGTTTGAAAATAGAATTTTCAAAGATGTTTTTGAGTTAAGGGTTGTATCAAGTTGCAGGAAGTCCACTAGGGACCATGTCCATTAACACATAGCACTGGAGGTCTATGAGTCAGATGGTGGCAGGGATGCCTGAATTCAAAAAGAGCATGAAAGTAAATGTCTGAGATGTACCGAAGGAAAATCTTACAAGGGGACCATTCCCCTCATGTAGTAGGTCCATAGGTTTGGAACAACCCGAGGGGTTTGAGATTCATAATTAGGAATCTCAAGTATGCATGTGGAAGAAAGCCCTTTATGGCTTGAAGCAAAATTCCCTGGGGGTAGTATGAGAGGATTGATAGCTATCAGATGAAGCTGAGATTCACTAAGAGTGAAGCCAATCCAAACCATTGTTGGAAGGTTGTGGATGACAGACCTCTCATACCAACACCTTCTGAGGACGACCTATTTCAAACAGGTGCAGACGCTCTCACTTGCAGAAGTAAGAGGGAGTTGGATTCTGGATGTGGAATGGTAAACTGTAAGCCCGTGACTATCTAGAAGATCTTAACTTTAAGAAGTAATATGGTGATGATACCAGACCATATTTGGGAAATGCCTCTAAGTTTCATAAAGTCATTTGCATTGATGTTCTTGGTGAACTTCTATCCGGACATATGTTTTGCAATTAGCATGGTGAGCTCATATTTAGTTGAGCCTCACTGGATTGGTGCCAAGAATCTTTTGAGATATCTTCGAGGCACAATCTCTCATGGATTGAGATACAATACTATAAATATGAAGCTGCATGATTATTCAAATAGTGACTGAGCAGGCAGTGTGGACGATCATTAGAGCACTTCTCAATGCTAGTTCTCTTTGGGTTCTACTTCAATATCATGGATGAGGAGGAAGCAAAAGTCAGCTTCTATAAGCACCGCCGAGACCGAATACATAGCCACGAGTATGATCTCGTATGAAGCTACCTAGTTGTGGAAGCTCTTTAGTGAGCTGTTTTTACACATTATGAATACCACTGTGATTCTCTATGACAACCAGAGTGGGGATTCAATTATTGAGGAATCCCGTATTCGATGATTGCTCCAGAAAATAGACATTATATACTGCCTTATCTGGGATATGGTAAGTCGATGAGTGAGGAGGCTCCATCACATTGAGACTGATGTATAAGTCGCAGAAATTTTGTCAAAGCCTCGGGGAAAGGTCAAATCTATGACTTTCCTGAATGACTTGGAGTCGTTGAGAGACATTCTTATAAGGGTCCTACATTTGGAATGAATTAAGCTCTGGGAGCTCTCGGGGGCTTGGGGTACTTACTGGAGCAAGATACGACCAGAGGGAAACTCACCCTCCCCTGGTGGTGCGCCATGTACAGGATGACATGTCCAACCTTCCCCTGCGATACCCCGTGGCGACTGTGGAACATGATGATTAGTTCTCTTGTGGGTCAGGATGATTAGTTCTCTCGTGGCAACTATGGAACATGATGATTAGTTCTCCCGTGGGTCGAGATGATTATTTCTCCTGTGGCAACTATGGAACATGCTGATTTGTTCTCATGTGGGCTGGGATGATTAGTTCTCCTGTGGACCAGGATGATTAGTTCTCCTGTGGAAACTGTGGAATAGGATGATTAGTTCTCCTCTGGGTCAGGATGATTAGTTCTCTCATGGAAACTGTGAAATAGGATGATTAGTTCTCCTGTGGGCCAAGATGATTAGTTTTCCCGTGGAAACTATGAAACAGGATGATTAGTTCTCCTATAGGCTGGGATGATTAGTTCTCCCATGGCAACTTTGGGGCAGGATGATTCGTTCTCCTGTGGGGCAGGATGATTACTTCTCCCATGGCCACTTTTGGGCAGGATGATTCGTTCTACTATGGATAGGATCATTAGTTCTCCCTTCGATGCATCTTACCCATGTCGTCTGGGACTCATGGGAAGTACCTCTCCTCTGATCAATGAGCATATGTTGCATATCCATTTGGGCACATCAACCCCAACTTACAGATCGATACTATTAGGGCCCATCAACCCCTAGTGCAATTATTACATGCCCTAAAGCAATAAGTCATTAGAATGCCTCACTTCCTAAGAAGTTCCATCACTAAAAACATCCAAATACTACCTCTAAGAAGATTAGTGTAGGTGACCCTTCATTAGGGTGCATTGCAAGGCAAACAATACACTGATAGGGTGCTATGCAGCACACTTGGTCCCTCTTTGGCCCGCGTTGAGAAAATTTGAGCGAACTTCCATAAGGGTTTGAAGATTCCTTATCCATTGGAAGCCTCTAAAAGTTTCTCAATGCCACCTGCTCCTTTGAGTTGGCATTTGGATGAGGAAGGGAATTAGGAAACATCAACCGCCTATCCTTTTTCCATGGAACTAATTTCTAAATTTAGAAAGGCATTCAATATCACCATTGATGGCATAAACTCCTTCATTCACCTATAAAAAGATCACTCATCTAAGAGATCAAAGGCTGGAAAATATTAAGTATTAGGGAGATGCTGGTGATATGAGATTAGAACTGATTACAAGTATTTTAATAGTGTTGAAGTGTCTTGTTTGTGATGAGGTGAAGAGGGATTGAATTGGAAGAGTGTCACTAGATCAAGCACATATGGGTTGTAATCCTTCCTCTTATCAAAAAAGTATTCAAAACATTTTCCTTATGCTTGTGTTATATGTTAATGCTTTCATATGTATATCATGTTCTCGATTCCATGTTATTTATAAGCAATGGATCATTATCATTTGCCTTGATGGGTTTTTGTTTCTGTGTTTGTGCATGTACTTTCCAAGTGGCTTAAGTATGGAAAGGAGCAGTAAGATCGGTCAAGGGAGACAAGGAGCTAGTGAAAAATACAAGTAGGTTTCTCTTCTCTCTTGTTTTATCTATTGATTATATAACAAGTAGAGATTACTTTATCTATTGTTTCTAGACCTGCTATTAAGTCTAGAGGGTTAGGCGTTTGTCCGAGAACACTAAATATTCCCAAAACAAATTGGCGACTCAGCTGGGGAATGTTTATCCATATTAGTAGCTTATTAGCCGCTTAAGACATTTCTACATACTGCACTTGTGGTTGTTTATTGATTTTAGTCCTCTTTCATTGAAAATTGAGTTGAAACTGTAACAAAATTGCCTTCAAAATTGCTTACTATCACCAATGCAGTCTGATGAAGGACACAGTGTGCTGCAGTGCACTTCCCACATAGATTTGGTGTGATTCATCGCTCTTTCTCTAATTGTTGCTTGCGCTGATCCCTTCAGGGGCAATTTCCCATCTAGGAACTGAAAGTTTTTGCCAATTTTCTCTTGTTTGAATGAGTTGCTGAATGTCAATGATGTTTTGTCTCTAATTTTCATCTCCTTAATTTGGCCCTACTTAGACTAGGATCGATAAATGTTTCTTATGTATTTGCTTTATCATTTTCAATCTATAGTTGAAAGTTAGTTTTAATCGATTGATATTTAGCGAAAGAAAGTGTCGTAAAATCGTTTTTTCCTTCAAAAGTTGAATTGTCGTCAAATATTCATTCATAAAAGATCAATTGGTTGATATGTGCATATGATTATACTTTTTGTTAAAAGTGTCGTAATTCCTCATTTCTTTGAAAATGAAAGTGTCATAGAGTCTTCCTTTCCTTGAAAATAAATTGTCACAAAACCGTCATTTTTATGAAAAGAGTTTTCTGATCGTTTGTGCATTAATTTTCCTTTTTGAATCATTCACATTAAGGGAAATTGAAAAGAAATACATGCTTCCTGCATTGAAAAAAGTTTATGTGTGCTAGATGGAATAGTGTAGGGAATTTGCATTTAGATTGTGCTCTTTGCTCTTTGATCAAAAGAAATCTGATTGCTCTATCCCTAAGTAGCTAGGATTTTCATTGTTAAAACTGAATGGAAAGAGTGCCTATCATGATAGTTGCATTCCTAGGAATTTCAGAATACATCATGCGATAAACTTGAAAGACAAATTCCTAAGTAAGATCAACTTAAAATAAACATCAATTTACCTAATAGAGCATTATCATTAACGAAAAACATTTAGTGGTTCTTGGCTAGAGACATGTTCCGGCATCATTAAACCAAGCAGCTGTCGCTAACTTGTCTACAGTACATCTCAAACTCATGTGCTACCTCATTCCACGTATGTGAGTATATCATAGCTCGTCTACATACCTTTGGGTATATAGGGCGGTGTTACATTACGTAAAGTATATGGGAATGCTCTCACCGCGTGGTTTTGCATTAGGCAATGCTTATACGGGTTGGGCCTCCATGTACCTTCGGGTATATATGGGAGGAAAACACTAGGTTGCTATCCATCCTTAAGTAACCAAGTCGGTCGCCTTGCAAATGTGATACACCAAACACAACATTCATGGAGATTTGTTTCTCATACTTCTTGGTTCACTAGGAGGTATTCTGTAGTTCACAGTTGCTTGGTAAACATTTTATATAATCATCCCTTTTTGTTTATTTCTTTTTGATAATAAAATTAATTAGCAATCATTGAGGAACATCAACCCAAGCCCCATCATTCACAGAGAATAGTGAGCCAACCGCCTTTTCCTCCTGAAGAAACACCAATTCAGAAAAAACGGTGTCATTTAATTGAGTCTAGTACATCAAGAACTCCTAGTTCTTCATCTGGATTACCTGAAAGATTTGTTTCAGTAGCTACAGAGAATCCACTTATTCTGACTACTTTTGGTACATCCATTCCTAAAGAAGAAGTTTCACAATTACCTGAGGACATTAGCACTGATTGTAGTGAAACAGTAACCAAGGTTTTCCAACAACAAGTTGATACTCAAATTGAAATTGTTCAACAAGAAAGTGCTTTTGAACTTGAAACAACTCAACCAGGAGTTAGTCCAAAATCTATCCCAGTTCAATAGAAGTTACATCTGAACCTGAAATTGTTTAGGAACCTCCCTTTGAAATTGATGTTCATTTACCTGAACATCTAGACTTTGAATTCCGACATTCAGAAGTTTTTACCCCTCAGATATCAGTTACTTTTAAACTACACTACTGTTGAAACTACACTTTCATCAACACCAAAAATCTTTTACGGACCTGACAATCAAGTTCTTCCACTAGATTTGATTGCCATAGAGGAGGAATTAGTAGAAGATTCCACACCTGGAACCATGTTTCACTTTGGAACTGGGCTTAAACTTTACCCTAATACTCTTGATTAATTTGATTCATCTCATCTTGCTTCCTTTCAAGTACCCGTCAAATATTTTGGACAACTTTTGGGCCAATTAACTATGATTGAACAACCGTTAACATCCCAGATCGTATCATTTGATGTAGCTATAGAAAAATCTTCTGTTATAACTCATTCGATTTTTTCTACCACACCTGAGTCACACCTATATGGTGAATCGTCCATCTCGATTGGTTACCAAGCATTGTCAGGAACCCACTCAGGGGTTGCTTCTGCACCATGGTCATCACCCATGTCCTCAACCAGAATTCTACTTGGTTCTTCTCTAATGGGAACTCAACAGTTTGATCTTTCACATCAGTATCATGCTGGGAAACCTGGTCAACAAAGACCTATTTATCCATTAAATACTGGATTTCCATCATATGGAGAGCATTATGCTTATTCATCGTATCCTCCTTATTCTAGAGGAAAACCATATGGTAATTTCCCACAATATTCAAGTCGACCTGGAATTAGAATTTGTCAATTGCAACTAGCAATGCCAACTCAACCAAGGCTTGTGTATCCAACACAACCAATGCAAACTATGTCAACTATTCCTACTACACCTATTGTCAATACTGTGCCATAGTACCAAGATCAAACTGTTGTATCTCAATTGGTACAAACTGATCCTTCTCCCTTGCAACCACAAGTTTCAAGTTTCTCAAGTTGTTATACAACAACCACTTGTTTCTGGAGCTCAGCAACAACCTTAGGTTAGTATACCTTTATTTGGATTGACCTAGGATTACACTGGTATAGTTGATTCACAACTTGGTCAACCTATCATTGCTGGGCAACACCTGTTGGTTCAACAACCATGGTTTCCACAATTCCAACAACCCCAGTTCCAATAGTTCCAACCTTAGTTTGGACTTGGTTCACAAGCTCAACCTGGTTTTGGTCAATATCAATCTTACCAAGGTCCTGGGCAACAAGGCTTTGCAGGTTATGGACAACCACAAATTCAGTCTGGTTATAAACAACCACCTTATATTGGTTTTGTTCAACAACCATACCAAGGTTACCAAATACAGATGCCCTACGATGGTCTGCAAAGACTTATTGCACATGCAATTACATCATATCTTGGGTATGCTCACCCTGACTTGAATCGAAGGTTGCCATTCGTAGCAATTTTAGAATTACCAGATTTAAACCGGCTCACCAATGATCCAATTGCATATGTACCTTGGTGGTCAGTAATTCAACACAAGTTACCATCTGATATTCCGAAGTTCAACAGAAATCCAGGAGAAGACCCATCGAATCATGTTATGACCTTTCATTTATGGTGTTCATCCAACACTTTGAATGATGATTAGGTCAGACTTCGTCTTTTCCAAAGAAAACTTACTGTTCCAGCTACTAAATGGTACATTGAGTTAACAAGAGCTTCTTTTGGTAAATTCACCACTTTAGCCACTACCTTTTTGACCCACTTCTAGTTAACTATCAAATATAATACTAGAACATAACTCTTGACCAACTTTAAACATACTACCTCTACCCATATATGAGATCATATTCATGAGTGGTGACGTTGTCATTGAATGGTTAAGACATACGTTCCTCGTCATCTTTTAGCTGAGTGGTTCATGAAGTCCTTGTTGCCATCAATCACCGAGGATGTAGAAAAAAGTGGAGTTGTCACAAAAGAGCAAGTTATCACTCGTGCTCAATACTTGGATTTGATTTACACACAATTATGAACGCTTTATGATAAAATCCTCAATGCACCTAGACCAACTTACACTATTCCACCACTTCCACAATCGAGTAAGGACTCTCATGTCGGCGACAGTGTGATCAATTCTTCAAGTACAGAGGCAACGTGAAAACCATCTGGTCAAACTCTTGTTATTTCCAATCAAGCTACCAATGCATCAGAAAACACTCATGCCTCAGAGATTAATGTCGTGTCATCTGACAAAGGCAAAAATCCAAAGCAACCATGAGTTAAGAAAAAGGGGAAGAATAACAAAAGGAAATAAGAAAATTCCATTCCAGAGAAATCATCTGAATTCCCTACCATGGCAAGGAATCCTTGTTATCCATGCTTGATATGTAATGAAGAGCATTATACAAGAGATTTTCCACATCACTCTGAGGTCTCTAAATTTTTAAAGACTTCAACCACATCAGCAGCGTTGATAGATCCGTTCCCAACCCTAGAGACACATTTGGCTGCAACTGACCATGCTTCCACATTCCAAGTACTCATGCTATCCATTACAAATCCATAAAATGATGTTTTGGTGTCAAAAAGAAACAAAGATTATGGATATATGGCGTCATCGAATAACCATGCCACTGATCGACATAGTGCTTTGACCTCAACTTCATCAGAAGTTGTTCCATCAGTTGTACCTGAATTGACAATAAAGCCACCAAACAGAGTTGTGCATAAATCAACATTCAATCCTCGTGCTCGAGCAACTCAAAACTGTAATGTAGTGGAAGATCTGGCTCAATCACCTTCTGTTATGTCAACACTTGAGGTGTTGCAAAATTGTCCCTCCTAGAAACAAGCTTTATTGTCAACAATAGGTGGAATAGATCCTATGGATTCAAATCTTGTGGTTTTTAACCATACAGGATATTCACCATAGTTACTGGTGCAATTAGCTTTCCTAGTACAAGTAAAGGCTCTCACTAAGAACGTTCACCTAAATATTATTGTTGAGGGGGAATCGACTTGCATTATGTCCATGAGCTGCTAGAAAACACTTGGTTCACCACCATTGTCACGATCACCAACTACAATAAAATCCTTTGATGGAAGAACATATACTCCATATGGGATTTTGAGTAACCTGCAAATCGAACTAGGGGAGAAGACAATTATTGTTGACATTGAGGTAGTTGACAGACTCCTCGATTACAACATTTTACTAAGAAGGCCTTCGGTATATGCTATGGCTGCTGTTTTTTCCACATACTTTCATACAATTTCATTCCCTTTCAAGGGTGGAACCACAGTCATTGATCAGCTAGCCTTCTTTGCCAATAGTTCACAGGCTATGGGAAGCATTCAGTTGATACACAGAAACCCACTGTAACTTCCAAGTGGTGGAGTAGGTCTCCTTAAAGATCATTCTATAATGGGAACTTTTACCCTCCCGTCACCATCTGGTTTGGTGGAAGTGGTAAGAGTAGAGACTTGAAACATGATTTATTCTACATCATCTGATTTTACGAAGATTTCCAACTACTTTCAAACTGATGGTCATAGTGAGGCATTGCCGTTAAGCCCCATTGAATCATCATAGCAATCAATTTTTTTGGCTTGTGCGGCAAATCCTAATCCACACTCAACAATTGTATGGGTAGATAGATCATTAGAATATGGTACCTCTTCGGATCCTTTTTGACGTATACATTCTATGGATGAAGGAATTGTCAAATCAATGATGATAGGAGAGATGCTGTGGGAATATTATCATCATCATTCCCACCTTCGAGATGACAATGAAGATTATTCAAATGAACTAAAACACCCATCAATCATTGATTTTTTGTCAAATTCTATAAACACTGTAGACTCTGAGCCTAATTTGTCCAAAATAGAAGAAACGATTTCTATAAACATTTTGACCAAGCCTAACATTGTAGAAAACATTCATGTTAGAAAATCCTATTCTCCTTTGGAACTTGATAATTATTGTGTTATTTTTCACTAATTTAGAGATATCTTTGCATGGTATATGAGGAGATGCTGGGCATTGACTCAAGTATTGTTGAACATGAAATTAAAATGTACCATGATGTCAAACCAATACGACAATGACTTCGACCTGTTCATCCTAAGAAAGTAGCTGCCATTAAAGCATAGGTTGAAACAAAATTTGCGTGCTGGCTTCATTTTCCATGTACCTCTTACTTATTGGGTATCTAATATTGTTCCAATGATGAAAAAACAATTAAAAATTCGAGTGTGTATCGATTATAGGGATGTAAACCAAGCATGTCCAAAGGACAATTATCCTACACCTTTTATCGACCAAATTATTGATGAATATGCTGGATGTGAAATCTTTTCATTCATGGATGGATTTTCTGGCTACAACCAAATCAATATCCGCCCACAGGACCAATAAAAAACCGCTTTTATATGTCCGTGGGGCACATTCGCTTATCGAAAGATACCTTTTGGTTTGAAGAATGCAGGGGCTACATTTTAGAGGGAAATGAATTATGCCTTCCATGACGTAAAGCACATTATTCAACCTTATCTTGATGGTTTGCATGCTCATTTTGGAAAACAGATTGATCACTTGCAACATTTGAGAGTAATATTCTTACAATGTTGACACTATAAGATAAGACTCAACCCACATAAATGTGTGTTTTGTGTTGGCTTTGGTCGATTGCTTGGATTCATAGTTTCGAAAGATGGAATTCGACTTGATCCCATTAAGGTTCAGGCAATCCCTGACTTTCCTCCACCTTCAAACTTGTTACAAATACAGAGACTTCAAGGGAAGGCAAGCTTTCTGAGAAGGTTCATTCCAAACTATGCTGAGTTAGCTAAAGGTTATACATGTCTATTGAAGAAAGGGGTACCCTTCCATTGGAACCAAGTTGCGCAAGCTTTTTTTTATGCTCTCAAAGATTCCCTAATTAAAGCATCATTGATGTATGCCCCAAACTATCAAAAATACTTTTACCTGTATCTCACCGCTGCAGATACAACCATTGGTATGGTTTTAGTTCAAGAAGAAAGTGGAACTGAACATCCTATTTATTATTTGAGTCATAATTTCAACGATACAGAAAGTAAGTATTCACATGTTGAAAAGTTAGCCTTGGAAGCCGTTCAAGCTGTGTAGAGATTTCATCATTACATCCTCCTTCGAAAAACTACGATTATATCAAATTGCAACCCTATGACATACATTTTGTCATGTCAATTGCTAGGGGCAAGTATTCTAAATGCATAGTTATCTTGTAGGAGTTTGATTTGGAATTCATCAAATATAAATCAAAGAAATCTCTTGTCTTTGCTGAGTTACTTTGAGATCTTCCCTCATCCTCCAATGATTTAACATCATAAGCATCAATCTTGGATGAGTCTCTGTTTCTTATCTCGTCAAGTGATCCATGGTATGGAGATATACTGGTGTATCTCCAGACCTAAGATTTTCAGCCTAATACCTCTCGATCTAAATAGTGACGTACTCGATACTAAGCCAAAAATTTTCTAATCATTGGTGATACAATTTATCGTCGTGGTATCAGTATGATCTTACGTAGGTGCCTTACTCATGAGGAGGCCAAAAAAGCTTTAAATGAGTGTCATTCAGGTGCTTGTGGGGAGCATTTATTTGGTTATGCAACTGCATAGAAAATTCTACGTGATGGTTACTTCTAGCCAACCATATTCAAAGATTGCATTCTTGTTGTTGCCATGCTTTCCATATATTTGACTGTAAAACCCAATTACCACCTGCACCACTACATCCAGTCATTGCTATTGGCCCATTCCCAAAATGGGGCGTTGACTTTATGACATGTAACCCCATCTCGCCCGGGGGGCATGGGTATATTATAGTCGTCGTTGACTATTTTACCAAATGGGCTAAGGCAATGCCAACATTGAACAACAGTGGCAAAATGGCTGCTCTGTTGTTTTTCAACCATGTGGTTTCCAGGTTTGGTGTACCAAAAGCTATAGTTACAGATCATGGGTTTCATTTTCGAAATTTGTTTCAGGAATATTTAGTGTTATTCGACAAATGCTTAACCCTGTAGACTTAGTAGCAGGTCTAGAAACAAAAAACAAAGTAATCTCTACCTTTTCTATAATCAATAGATAAAACAAGAGAGAAGAGAAATCTAATTGTAGTTTTCGCTAGCTCCTTATCTCCCTTGACCAATATTGCTGCTCCTTTCCATACTTAAGTCGCTTGGAAAGTACCTGCACAAACATAGAAACAAAAACCCATCAAGGAAAATGATAATGATCTATTGCTTATAAATAACATGCAATCGAGAACATGATATACATATGAAAGCACTAACATATAACACAAGCATAAGGAAAAATTTTTGAAGACTTTATTGATAACAGGAAGGATTACAACCCATATGTGCTCGATCCAGTGACACTCTTCTAATTCAATCCCTCTTCACCTCATGACAAACAAGACACTTCAACACTATTACAATACTTGCAACTAGTTCTAATCTCATATCACTAGCTTCTCCCTACTACTCAATATTTTCCAGCCCTTGATCTCTTAGATGAGTGATCTTTTTATAGGTGAATGAAGGAGGTTATACCATCAATGGTGATAATGAATGCCTTTCTAAATTTAGAAATCAGTTCTAGCGGAGTCGCTAATTTGTTTAAGGAATATTTAGTGTTCTTGGAAAAATTCCTAACCCTCTAGACTTAGTAGCAGGTCTAGAAACAACAGACAAAGTAATCTCTACCTTTTCTATAATCAATAGATAAAACAAGAGAGAAGAGAAACCTACTTGTAGTTTCGACTAGCTCCTTGTCTCCCTTGACCTATCTTGCTGCTCCTTTCCGTACTTAAGCTACTTGGAAAGTACCTGCACAAACACAGAAACAAAAACCCATCAAGGCAAATGATAATGATCTATTGCTTATAAATAACATGGAACCGAGAACATGATATACATATGAAAGCATTAACATATAACACAAGCATAAGGAAAAAGTTTTGAAGACTTTATTGATAAGAGGAAGGATTACAACCCATATGTGCTCAAACCAGTGACACTCTTCCAGTTCAATCCCTCTTCACCTCATGACAAACAAGACGCGTCAACACTATTACAATACTTGCAATCAGTTCTAATCTCATATCACCTGCATCTCCCTACTACACAATATTTTCCAGCCCTTGATCTCTTAGATGAGTGATCTTTTTATAGGTGAATGAAGGAGATTATGCCATCAATGGTGATAATGAATGCCTTTCTAAATTTAGAAATCAGTTCCAATGGAGTCGCCAATTTGTTTCGGGAAAATTTAGTGTTCTTGGACAAAAGCCTAACCCTCTAGACTTAGTAGCAAGTCTACAAACAACATAAAAAGTAATCTCTACCTTTTCTATAATCAATAGATAAAACAAGAGAGAAGAGAAACCTACTTGTAGTTTTCGCTAGCTCCTTGTCTCCCTTGACCAATCTTGCTGCTCCTTTCCATACTTAAGCCGCTTGGAAAGTACCTACACAAACACATAAACAAAAACCCATCAAGGCAAATGATAATGATCTATTGCTTATAAATAACATGGAATCGAGAACATGATATACATATGAAAGCATTAACACATAACACAAGCATAAGGAAAAAGTTTTGAAGAGTTTATTGATAAGAGGAAGGATTACAACCCATATGTGCTCGATCCAGTGACACTCTTCCAATTCAATCCCTGTTCACCTCATGACAAATAAGACACTTCAACACTATTACAATACTTTCAATTAGTTCTAATCTCATATCACCAACATTTCCCTACTACTCAATATTTTCCAGCCCTTGATCTCTTAGATGAGTGATCCTTTTATAGGTGAATGAAGGAGGTTATGCCATCAATGTTGATAATGAATGCCTTTCCAAATTTAGAAATCAGTTCCATGGAAGAAGGGATAGGGGGTTGATGTTTCCTAATTCCATTCCTCATCCAAATGCGAACTAAAAGGAGCAAGTGGCATTAAGAAACTTCTAGAGGCTTCCAATGGATAAGGAATCTTCAAACCCTCACGGAAGTTCGCTCAAATTTTCCCAGTCCAGGCCAAAGAGGGACCAAGTCACTGCATAGCACCTTGTGAGTGCATTGTTTCCCTTATAGTGCACCCTAATGAAGGCCCACCTGAGCTGATATTCGTAGAGGTAGTTTTTAGATGTTTTCAGTGATGGAATTTCTTGGGAAGTGAGGCATTCTAATGACTAACTGCTTTAGGGCACGTAACAATTGCACTAAGGGTTGATGGGCCCTAATAGTATCGATCTGTAAGTTGGGGTTGATGTGACCAAATGGATCTGTAATAGGTGCCCCCTAAAGCACGAAGTCATAAATATATATGTCGAGTGAAATGATTTACCATGAGGAGAGGAGGTTTCAAAACGGAAGGTGAACTGCATCAATTACAATACATATATCATGATAATTTGATTTTTCTCATGAACTAGCTGAGGGAAGGCATACCCATGCTCAACTTATAAACTTTCATTACATGTACAGATATAGTCGTCTACATATATAGACCCATGAATGGTTGACCATGAATGTAAGGCCATTGTACATTTGATTTAGTACTCCTGAAAAATATCGTAGCCTGGATGGATGAAACTAGATTCGGGGTCTTCAATCTCATTCAATCTTTTGCTAAAGTACAAGTCTAACCATGTGAATAGATGTTCTGAAGTTGAATATGGAAAGACATTGTCTGATTACCAACTAATGATGTAAGCCGTTAACAGATGTGAGAGGAATCACTGATAATGATAATGACCCTCAAGGTACTATAGTACATTTCATATGGTGTGAATAAATGATTTGATGTCAAACACCATATAAAGTCTTTGGTCGAAGGCCATTGATGTCAACCTATTGCCGGAAGCGAGAAAACCTACCATTGATGTATGCAAGCTTCAAGATACTGAAGGGGTGTTTCTAAGTCAACTTCTTGGATGATGTGCTGATGTCAACAAGAAGCAACTCGTCACAGGAGGGCCTTGATGTATCCCTCATCTATGACACGAAATGAGATAAATGAATACAATTGATGACACAAGGTTCAGGAATGGCGATCATGAAAATGAAGGTTTACGGTATTGGAAAGGATGAAGTTTTAATTGAATGACTTCTATTGAACATGTCGATAACACTAAAATGAATTGGTAGCATTGATCCAAAACAAACTAATGGATGCTATGATAGACCAATGGCGTGATAACCATCAAGCTGAATGACCCAATCTACATAGTCATGGTGATGAGGTGAAAGTGTCATGTTCAAGAGCGACTTGCTACCATAAAGTTTTATCGGCTTTTTCCATTTTCCCCAGTCATTACTGACCAGTACCTCTTTAATTTTTATCAAGCTTGAGGAGGATAACATATGCTTGTTGTATAATTTCACCCTTCGGGCGAATCCATCGCTATTTTATGCTTTAACGAATCTAGCGAAGGTGAAACACGGCCTTGTCTAGATGGACAAGTTTGTCGCTATTTGATGTTTTTAACGAGTTTAATGACAAAGACAACTCGATATTTTTCATGTTTAGAGAGTCTGAAAAGGGATGAAAAGGAAAATCCATAAGTTATTTTTTGTAAAATAATCTCTCAAGTCCAAAAAAGTGTAAAATAATACAAGAAAGATGTCATTTCCAATCCTTTAACGAGCTAGAATAGACAAGTGCTCGACAATCTTTTCATATTTAGAGAGTCTGAAAATATTTTTAAGTCGCCATTGACTATTTTACCAAATGGGCCGAGGTGATGCCAACATTGAACAATAGTGGTGAAATGGCTGCTTTGGTTTTTTTCAACCATGTGGTTGCTAGGTTTGGTATACCACAAGCTATAGCTACAGATCATGGGTCACATTTTCGCAATCATATGATGGTCGAATTAACTGCCAAATTAGGACTGTCACATGATAGTTATACTCCACACTACCTGCAAGATAATGGACAAGTTGAGGCTATCAACAAAGTCCTGAAGCACATGTTGCAAAGAATGATTGGAGTTCATAAAAGGAATTGGCATTTAATCTTGTATTCGACTTTGTGGGCATATCGAACCTCGGTGAGAAATGCAACCGGATTTACGTCTTTTCAGTTGGTGTATGGTTTGGAAGTAGTCTTACCAATCTAATGTGAAATCTCATCTCTCAAACTCGCAATTGACCTGCTACCTGACACTTCTGAAGAAGAAGCACATTTCTTAGAGTTAATCCACCTGGATGAAACTCGTTGTGATGCCGTAGTGGCTAACGAGGCACATAAAAAATGCATCAAGGCATAATATGATAAAATGTTAAGCCTTGTATCTTCTTAGAAGGTGACCTGGTCTTGCTTTACGATCAGGATTCTGATAAACTTGGAGCAGGAAAATTTGAACCGCTATGGATGGGCCATTATATTGTTAAACGTGTGTTGACAAAAGGTTCCTACGCGTTAGTGGACTATGATGGAATTCCATTGTCGCAACCCCAAAATAGTCTATATCTTAAACATTACTATTCTTAGTTGAGTGTAGTAAAACTCACTTTATATATGTTTTGATTGCATTTGTGTGTGTATTTATTTTAGATTTTTTATTTGGTTAGGTAATCCACTTCGCATTTATTGCAGATGTCAAACTTTTTAGAACCATTTTTTGGTTATGCCGATGGAGCTAATCGTAGTACGCAGGATTTATCTTCTGCAACGTGGGCCATTTTCGCTCCAAGTGGCGAGTTAATGAGTTTTAGAGGGATATGTATTGGACGATTGACAAACAATATTGCTAAGTATAAAACGTTGATTGAGCTTCTCTCTGATGCCATTTCAATTGGCATATGCCGAATCATCATTAGGCTAGACTCACAACTTGTTGTACTAAAGCTTACTGGTGTCTATACTGTCCGAAACCTAGCAATTCATCTCATGTTCCTCAGAGTTCGTATTTTGGAAAGGTATTTTGAGTTTATTCAATATCAACATATTTCCAGAAATATAAACACATTAACTGACTCTCTAGTGAATTATGTGTTAAATAGACATTTGTGACATCTGTAAAGTAAAAATTTTCAATTCACATCATCATTTTAATAAGATTGCATCACTTAACAATATTAAAACTCTGAAAGTCAAATAGATAGCTGTATATAAGTTTTTACAAATATTTTCTGTCTATGACAAAAATTGGTCATCTGACCCAAAAAAAACTCAAGAATGTATACGAAAAATCTCCAAGTAGGCTAGTGCTTCTCATGATAACAAGTCACAGTCTGTGCTATCATGCGTAGGAGTCTCATCCAATGACTCAGCACACCAATGGTATGGCGCTGCAATTGCATAGGTAACTCATCGATCCGGACATCCAGAATACCTAGGATCAAACTATCTATGTGATCTTGTAGCTCTGCCAATGTCTATGCTAAATGTAAGTCTCGGAGAATCCCTCTCCCAACAACTCTTTGTGCTGGTGCACCTACCTCTTATTGGTGTCCCACAAGTCGAACAGATCCTACATATACATACATATAAAATATATTTGTTTAGTCTTGGCAATAACCAAAAAACACAAAAAAGTAGAAACTTTAAAAAAGAAAAACACTTTGGTCAAACAATTTACTAATAGCACTCCACTGTGCTCTAATCGGTAACATCAGATCTGGATCACCACAAAAATCCATTCCTGAATATGGATATTCTATGAAGGCCATGTCATGTTGGTCAAACCACTAGAAAAAAAGCAGGGGTAAACGAGATCAATGACTGGCCAACATGCTTAGCCATAAGATCTACCCACCTCTGCATCCGTGGGTCTCTAGGTCTAGGTACTCCCAGTGAGATGTGTTGTGGCTGCATGAGTGGAATTCTCTCCAAGGAAAAAAAATCAAGATAGACCCATAGCCAAATTTTTTTGTCTTTCCATTCTTTACCTTGGTCAGTTGTTCTTTCATGGATGAAAGAACTGCCTCACACCAGTTAAACGCTTTTGGTTCCAAACACTCTAAAGCGTACCGCATATATGACCTGTTTTCCAAGTGTAAAGTTGCACTGCCAGCCAGTTTGGTGAGGGTAAAAAGGATTGTTCTCAACAGTAAATCACTAACATCCCTGATGTTGATCTTTCCGTCTCTACTAGGTTGAGCTCCTTCCCGGCAGAACTGTTGTATATAATCTCTCACTGATTCACCTCCTCTGGTAAATCCTGATAATGAGATGGGGGCACCTCGCCTCGACAATCCAGTCAGAAAGTAAATGTCATCGATGGTAAAGGGGATCACTTTTCCCCTAATGTGAAAAACCTGATCGGTAGGATCCCAAGAACAAACAAGGTACTGTAAAAGTTCAATTTGTTGCCGCATGCTGGATAATCGAAAATACTATAGTAACCCACAATTCCTTAGGGCATCAATTTTTCCCTGATTATTTTGGGCAATCATGTCTTGTTCTTCATGCTCTCGTTCTCTCCATATAATCACCATTTTGATCCGATGAAAGTTTGAAATACAACCATTAGACAAATTAGGAACCATTTTTTGCAAAAAACAGTTGAAAATTTGGGAGAAAACAACTGTCAAAATTTGGTTTTTTCACCCATTGCACCCCTCCATTAGAGACAGTGCATTGCAATGCATATGACCTTCTAGGTGTGTGTAATGCAACGCACCTTTCAATATTGAAAGGGTGCACTGATCCAGAGTGCGAAAAATGAAACCCTGGGGGCCTCAAAAACCAATTTTTTTTTGCTTAAAATTAAAAATAAATGGAATAGAATGGAAGAGAACAGGGATAGCTCCTACCTAGTCCAAACGACACGAGAAACGATCCAGTGAATCCTTTGCAATCAGCTAGTGAACTTTGAGTTGAAAAACTACTCTAGAGCACCAAAGTCAAAGGGTAAAAGTGAAATGGTAAAAATGAAAGATAAAACTTGTTTTTATGTTTATTTCTTGCACATTAATCGAGTAAATGTTAATTTTTTATTCATTTTTCCATGAATATGTATTTTTAATCCACTTTGATGGAGTTTTGAGCAGGTTTAATAGCTGAAAGTAGAATTTGACATGCTTAAGTGTAAATTGAACATCTTTGACCACAAAGAAAACTTTTGTTTCTTTTTCAAGCTTTATTAAAAATGAAAGGAACCCCCTTAGAGTCCTCTTTAAACTCTTTTCAGACTCTCTAAATATGAAAAGATTTTCGAGCGCTTGTTTATTCTAGCTTGTTAAAGGATTGGAAACGATATCTCTCTTGTATTATTTTACGCTGTTTCAGACTTGAGAGATTAATTTACGAAAAAGAATTTATGGATTTTCCTTTTCATCCCTTTTCAAAGTCTCTAAACATGAAAAGGACCGAGTTGTCTTTGTCGTTAAACTCGTTAAAAACATCAAGTAGTGACAAACTTGTCCATCTCGACAAGGACGAGTTTCTCCTTCGCTAGACTCATTAAAGCATAAAATAGTGATGGATTCGCCCGAAGGGTGAAATTATACAACAAGCATATGTTATCCTCCTCAAGCTTGATAAAAAATAAAGAGGTACTGGTCAACAATGACTGGGGAAAATGGAAAAAGTCGAGAAAACTTTATGGTAGCAAGTCGCTCTTGAACATGACACTTTCACCTTATCACCATGACTATGTGGGTTGGGTCATTCAGCTTGATGGTTATCACACCATTGGTCTATCATACCATCCATTACTTTTTTTTGGGTCAATGCTACCAATTCATTTTAGTGTCGCTGACATGTTCAAGAGAAGTCATTTAGTTCAAACTTCAACCTTTGCAATACCG
>APFE030799320.1:50012-87699 GCA_000404065.3 Pinus taeda
CTCTCATCGAGAGGTGTAGGATTGATCTAAAGATCATCCAATTCCGATAAGTATTCATGGAGATATGAATTTATTTGTGTTATGGGACAATTTGTCAAGGTCAGCCAACAACCAAATAAACCCTACTTGTGCTCAACGTTTTTGTATAAATAGGGGAGGCCTTCAAGTCATTTCAACACACTTGGAATCTATTCCTCTCTACTTGTCTTTGGGTTTTAGTAGGAGGAGAGATCCTAAGCGATAACATTACCCTAATCCAGAGGGCAGAATCTGGAACTGCAGAGAACTAATGGAATAGCTGGGAAAGCTGACGTAGAGGGCAGAAGCCGGAACTGCCAGAATTGCCAGAACTACTGAAACTGCCGGAATTGCTGGAACTGCCAAAACTACTAGAACGTCTGAGAATAGTTGGAATGACCAGAACTGCTGGGAACAACCGGAACTACCGGAACTTCTGGGAACTACTGGGAACAACCGAAACTACTGGGAACTACTGGAACTGCTAGGAACTGCCGGAACTGTAGGGATCTTCTGGGACTGCAGGGAACTGCCAAAATAGCTGGAACTGCTGGAATTATCAGGAACTACCGGCACAGCTGGAACTGTCGAAATTGCTAGGAACTATTGGCACTGCCGGAACTACAGGAACTGTTGGGAACTTCTGGAACTGCCAAGAACAACCGGAACTGCCGGGAACTGTTGGAGAATCTGTCTTCGAAGGAGAGCAACATGCAAGGGACAACTAACTAACATTGGGACAATTGTATGGTACTTAGCAACAAATACGCCAAGCATGCAATGTTATAGCTGGCATGGAAAGGACATCTAGCATGCTAAGGACAACAAGCATGCTAGGAACAACAAGTAAGCAAGGGGCAACAAGCAAGCAAGGTGCAACTAGAGCATAGTTTAGTACATCAACATGGTGTAGCAATGGCACAGAACGCAGTACAATTATGGGTAAAATCATGATTAATGAAGCATGATGAGATGCAACATAGTGATGATGGGTGCAACATGGTGTAGCGCGGTGAGGCGCAACATGATGATGAAATGTAGCACAATGAAAGGTGAAGGAGTCAGCTTGGATAATCAGTTGAAGCATCATGTCTTCAACTGATCTCATGTATCATCTTCTTAGAGATGATCTATGCTCTTATCTGGATAAGTCAAAGTGTTGACTTCTGTTGTAAACATACTATCTCTCTCTCTCTCTCTGTTGAACTATTGAAGAACATATAAGAAGAATTGATCAAGGGTTTCCCCACATTGGGGTTTGTCCTTGGCTAGCGTCACATCTTGTGTCCTCTTATCTTGGCTTGTCTTCTGTGATTTATGTTTATGTTCTATCTGTGGTTTTCTTTAATGCTAATGTGATTGCTAATCTAGAAAAGATATTGAGCTAACTGTGAAAATTGAAATAAATTGCTCTAAGCATAGAACATACCTAAAATTAACATGGTATCAGAGCTAAGGTGAAGACAATGCCCAAGCAAGAGTGAAAGAGCAATCACTGAAGACAGCTGGTAAAGGACAAAAGGATCAGTGGATTCCTCATCCCTCTTCAAATTCACCGAGGGTGATGTCAAAGCAGAGAATGTTATCAAAATGGTGCAGTAGAAGTTTCTGATGGCCTACCTAAAGATCACTTCATTGGGAAGTTCGGATCTAAGGGTGGCAAAAAAGGAAGATTCCTTGGTTGCAATAAGTTTGACCATTATGCGAAGGAGTGTCCGAATGGTAGAGACACATCTCTTGATGAAGATAACAATCATTCTAGGGACATCTTCAATGATCAAAGGAATGAGAGGTAATGTAGGTCATCAAGGAAATGGCTGACCCTTCAAAGAAAGCAAGGAACCCTAGGTATGAAGAATCAAATGTTATTTTTGATAAGATAAAGAAGTGTTATCTTGTGTTGGCCCTCTCCTTCAGATTCTTCGGGAATCAACCATGGAGGTCACCTTTCTTCTGACATGGGAGAATATAATTTCATCTTGTTGAGCTAGAATTTGATCTAGTTGCAACGTGTTATGATTTAGTCGCTATCCTAGAGAAACTATGGATGGGGAAACTTCCCTAGATATTCTTTGTTGCTTGTATTATAACTTCCATAAGATATGTTTATATAATATAGATATATATATATCTATATATATATATAAATATATGATATATATATAAATATATATATAAATATATATATATATATATATATATATATATATTAATATATATATAATATAATAATATATTATATATAATATATTAATATATATATATATATATAAATTAATAAATTTTAATTAAAAAGGGCATAATTAATTTTTTTAAGTGAATTCTATTAATTCGAAAATAGAGGATTACATAAGGAATTACAAAATTCCCCCAATCCCTCACATGGGACACTAGACCATAACCAAAAATGAACTTGTTGATAATAAAGACAACTAAGAAATGACAGAGGTTACAAGCAACAAGCCTAAAACTAGATAGTGGCCTAGGTGGCCCATATTAAAGAAAATAATAGGAGTAGAAACATAAACCATAACCATGCACATAATTAAGTAATGGGGTTAGAATAAGATCCTTCTACTTGGATATAGTTTGTTGGATTTGTTAGAGGTCACAATGTTGTTGGTGGTATGCACAGATGTTATTCGATCCTCACCATCCTATGCTCAATCCTCTCCAATATACCCTCATATTCTTTCAGGTTCCCATGCATGTGGTCCAAAGACTGAAGAAAGTCCCTCTGCGATTCACACCAATCAAGTAGAGTGCGTCCCAACATGAATTTCATCTGCTAGTATAAATCCATTGTTAGCATATGTTGTTGAAGTTTGCAACGAGTATGTCCCGTATTGGGAATCCATTCTATACATTCTGCCATAACTTTAGAGTCTAAGAGAGAAGTTCTATGGGATGAAGCTTCCCCATCAAATCTATCCATTTCCACCCACACATGAGTTGGGATTTACTCCCTATATCTTTCTACAAATCCATCTATCCTTTGATTCAGTTTAGTATTACTTCTATGGGTGTGCTCCTCATAATATTCACCCCCGTCTAACTCTATATCTTCGAGGCATAGTGGGGGCACCCCTTGGATACTGGACCATGGTCAACTCTTGGTTATGGGTGGACAATTTTTCTTCCCTCCAGATCCACCTCACTCTCCTAAAATCTTGTGGATAAGAGGTCCGATTTTTTGTCAACATGTCAATTTTTCAGGCAAGGTGTTTCTCCCCTAATAACTTTGTAAGATTCAAACTCCCATAAACTCCTTTCTCCCCACACAATCGCAACTCCACCTCTCACACTGAGTTGGAGCCACTCCGACAATCCGCACGAAATAATGCTGCCACCCTTAATGATACAAAGATCCTAGTCAATGTCTACAATCAACAAATCAGTTCTAAGGACAAACTAAGGTGTTCCGATGACTAGAAGAGATGGAATACAAATAAGCTTCATACCCAAAATACCCATAAACATTCTCTTTCATGAAGTGGTAATTCATGCCCACATAGGTTCGGGGGTCCCTCAATCCCTTCCAAGTTTTGTGCTTCCCAACCATCTTATTGTAATTAGTAGGAAAATAAAAGCTGCCCACTCCCATAATCTGATTGAAGCGAGCAGAGACATACAAATAAACTTCCAAATAGGGCAAGCAATAAGAAGGACCAGAAGGGGAATTTTTGTGAAGAGGAGAATTATGAACCGAGGATGGAAATAAGGTGCACTTCTTAAAGAATCGAAGTCTGTTGATATACAACAATTTTAGTTTCACTACTGCCTCTTGAGAGCTCAACAATATCCACTTATAACACATAAAGTTGCATTTACCATATTCTTTCTGCCACCTTGAATTGGAAATTCCTTGGAATTCAATCATGGACTAAGAGCTACAATATTTCTCTCCTTTTTGTGCTAGTAATGGGGAGGAGAGTGCCTTCTCCTGAGAAATAAACCACTGACAATTCACCTTTCTGAAGTTGTGATTCTCTTACCACCCTTTAGACCTATCTATCACCTTCTCATGCTTAGGCCCCTAGACCTTGTGATTGAATGAATATTGGCATGATTTCCATAATTACCACCCTTTGCATGGCATATATAGAGCTATCACAAACATTCTCCCACTATTTGATCATCTGCTAGATCGAGGGGGAGTTATTACCTCTCGTGGTTGTATTACACTTACTGGGTGCAGTGCCACATCCCCTGACATGTTGGTATAGTGGGGTAATGACACCCCGCCCACCCCACCTCATTCGTCACCCCATTAGGGAAAGGGAATAACTAATTTTTGCACTAAATCTCAACCTTTTAACTTATGAGTATTAATAACAATATTCTATAATACTTCATGATTTAAGTTAAAATTTTAAGTATCTTAATTCAAAATAGACACGACTTGTGGATTGTGTATATCTTCACACTAGAAAATAAAGCAATCCATCGAGAAATTAATCACAAGTAAATTGTGTGGTTTCATTACTATTTGACGAGTCTTGTAACCTCCACAACAATTCATAATTTTTGTGATGAGGTTTAGAAGGATCACATTTCCCAAAGATGCATTGGGATCCCTACCATTTGTTTAATAATTATCGATAATTAAACTAAAATTCTAAAATGACACAATATATGGATTGTATATACCATCACATGATGGGCTTGGAGTATGCCATAAAACTACTTCTTCTTGACTAAGAGTTTGTCTTCCTTGGACGTAAAGAAACAAGTTAATGGCCCAAGACCCAGAGGCATTTGGCAAGAGTGAAAGCTTACCCCCTTATGCACCACCAACGAGTAATTATAGGTGGCATGGTTTTCCTTGAATGCTAGTGATAAGTCAGCCTGCATTTGTAGATGGCAGTCAATGATGGTTGTCCCCACTGCTGATTCGACAATTGAGTTATGATGGGTTTTCCCAAATATATATAAATAAAATAATCCATGGAGCGATTGATCACAAGTCACGTGAGTGGTTTGGTTACAATGTGGACAAGTTTTGTGACCTCCACAACAATTCGTACTTTTTTGCAATGAGGTTTGGAGGGCTCACATTACCTAAAGGTGTGTCAGGATCATGACCATCATACCTCAATGAAAACTAGAGTTGTTGAACCCATGATTCGAATTGGAATTTGGGGGAATGCAATATTAGTTTTCACTAAACCACATGGATACCAGTTGGGTGCCATGTCGAGGTTGTAGTAGAATTTTAGAGCAATGGATTGGCATGGAAAACCATGGTGGAGTCTATTCCAATGGAAGACCAAGATTATCGGATTTCATGGATTTAACTATGTGATTTTTCCCAATGCACAAAGAACTAGAGAGAAACATGGAAGTGCCACATGTACTCAAGTTTTAAAATTACCTTACCTTAATTATTAGTTGTATATAATATGCAAAACGAGATTTAATTCTCAACATATAATTTACAATTTTCTAAAATAAGTAAATAAATGACTGATTTTTTCCTCTCTTTTTATTAAAAAGAATGATTTTTTCACTAAACCAAATTAAAATTATGGATTAATTTGAGTTCTCTATTAGTTATGCAATTGCGTCACGTAACTGAAAATTTTATTTCATTGTGTTACAATTTGGGAGATGCTGATTTGCAAAATTTATATGCATTCTATTGTTAGTATGCGATTTACAACAATATTTTGTTCTCGATATATGTAAATTTTGTGTGAGTTTAACTATCATATAAATATCAGATATATGGACCTAGTAAATCATCATGCAAACTTGAAAATTATTTGATGGTACCTATAAAGATCAGCACCAAAGAATGATTTAGATCATTATGTAGTTGAAATTAATGGAGAAAGTTTGTTTCATGGTTGTGTGCGTCTTAGTCTAGTCTTAGTTCCTATTTTATAGGAGATAGTTTTGATCTCCCTAAATTGAATTCAATCTTATTTATTTCTGATTTTATGATCAATGTAGGAGAGCACTACTGCTTGGGAAATCTCCAGGTGTACCTCATCTCACCTGTGAGATGCAAGTTTCATTCTAATTTGTCTTTCCATTTTTTTTATCTTGGTATCAGAGTGCATGTGAAGCTGTTGTTGGAGGCGACATAGGATTGCAAGAGGAATTTCTCAAGGAGAAGCTTCAATTGAAGGTTGCATGTGAGAGTGTGACCTAGAACAAGGTGAACTAGCGGTGGTGTTTTTTGCATATTAGAGACAGTCTGAGACCAAATGTACTTATGTTGGTGGTCATGTCTAACATTTTTTTGTATATTGAAGGTCATTTGTCTAGAGTTGGATTCGTAACACCCATATCTAGAGCTGTTGGAGGATTTGGAGCTAGATCTATAGATCGATTGTTGGAGGATCTGGAGGTGGATCCATAGATTGATTGTTGGAGGATCTGGTGTTAGATCTGTAGATTGATTGTTGGAGGATTTGGTGTTGGATCTCTAGATCAGTTGCTGGATTAGTGGATCTGTAGATTGAATCAATGGATCTATTGATCAGACAAGCTACTGGTGGTGATCGTGAATTAAAGGCAGGGCATTGTTGAAATTGTTTTGTCACAATGAATAATCACATTGCATAGACGTACCTTAATGACAGAAATAAGTTCCGTGGGTAAAATTACACCAACTAGAAGTTCAATTTGCAGACATTGATCGAGGTTTCTAGTGCATAGACAATTGAAAATGGAGATCAAGCAAAGTTGATTGCAGTTGGTGGTGCCACAGTCGCGTCAGTTCAAGGTTGGGAAAAGAGGGAAAATAAAGAAAAGGTGTTGTTGAAGATGTTGGTAAAAGACAACATAATCCCTCATATTCGAGATTGCAAAACTGCCAATGAGATTTGGGTGACACTCAAGGATTTGTATGAAATGAAAAATACAAATCCTGTGTTGTTTCTGAAGAGTAAGATTCTCTCCATTAGAATGGAAGAGAATGGATCTGTTGCTACATTCATCTCGTGGATTAAAGAACTGAGAGACAAGTTAGGTGACATAAGGGAGAAAGTATCCAACACTGATCTCGTCACAATTACCTTAAATGGAATGATATAGGATTATCAAATGTTCATTATAGGGCTTGCAACAAGGGAGAAAGATCCCACCTTTGAAGAGTTGACAGGGATTTTGATGTAGGAAGAAGAGAGACGTAAGAATCTGAAGCCTCAGAATATAGATCTGGCATTGGTGGCAAAGAAAAAGTTCTTCAAAGGGAAACCGGGATGAGGACATAAAAGTGGTGGTCCATCTCAGAAAAATCCATTTCAAGGTATGTCATCCACTAAAAATGATTTAGGAATTAAGTGGGGAATTTTTCTGGCAAAAATCTGAATCATGCTCTTAAATTATTTATGTTTGATGCTACTCTTTTTGCTGTGACCGATGAGGCTGGAACTTGGTTTGTGGATTCTGGAGCATCCACTCATATGACATGTAATAAACAGTGGTAAGAAAATTTTAAGAGATCAACAACAATGCTAACATCTACTTGGGAGATGAAAAAGCATATCAAATTAAAGGGTATGGAGTTATCCATGTGATATTGCCTAGTGGTAATATTAGGCACATCCATAACGTCATGTATGTGTATGGTATTAAAAGGAATTTGATCTCTGTCTCCATGATTACATATCAGAATTTAAAGGTAGAATTTTTCAAAACCTATTGCGTTGTAAAGGATTTGTTGGACCATCAAATGCTCGTTGCATCAGGAGTAAGAGTTGGAGGCCTATATAAGTTGAATGTTACAAGCATGCTACATCAAGCTTTAACTTCAACAACTATGACAACCAAGAATATTTGGAATCAAAGGTTTGGTCACATCAACCTTCATGACTTATTGTTGCTACAGAAACAAGGTATTGTTGATGGACTTCCTATTTTAAGAAATAGACATATTGATTGTGAAGGTTGTGCACTTGGAAAAATGCACAGGGATGAATTTCCCTATAGCTTAAATAAGAGAAAGAAATGATATACTTCAACTTGTGCATATTGATATTTGTGGACCTATGTAGACAAGGTCCTTAGGTAGAGCTTACTATTTCTTGTTATTTATTGACGACTGCAAAATGTATACTTGGGTATACTTTCTTAGAAGTAAAAGTGATGCTTTCGAGTATTTTAAAGAATTTATAAATATGGTTGAAACGTAGATAGGGAAGGTCATTAAAATCATCCGCTCAGATCAAGGGGGAGAATACATGCTTGGAAACTTCATCAAATATTGTAGAGATCATTGAATAGCACAACAATTTACAGTACCCTACACTCCACAACATAATGGGGTTGTAGAAGCAAAGAAAAAGACTTTGGTGGAGTGTGCATGTATCCTGATTAAAGGTAAGAACCTATTCAATGGTTTCTGGGCAGAACCAATTAGTATTGTAATTTACTTAAAGAACAAAAGTCCAACTAGGTGTCTTGATCTTAAGACTCCATTTGAGAGTATTTGGTTCTAGAGATTTTGCACACATTCCTAGGGAAAATAGGAAGAAATTGGATGCTAAAGCTATAAAATGCATATTTGTAGGGTATTGTTCTGATTTCAAAGCATATAATATTTTTAATCCATCTACTCACAAGGTATTTGCAAGTAGAGATTTTATCTTCCATGAACATGTTGATGAAGGGAATAAGGAAATAAGTTATGAGGAGTGGCACATGCATTTAGTGTTTGATGACATCAATGATGAATCCAAGGACAATCATTTATAGTAACAACAACAACAGAAAGAGGAATCTAGTGATGTGGATACATTCAACAGTCAAAGTCCATTAAGAGGTGAGCAAGAAATCACACATGACATAATTAAGGCAAGTCCTTTACCAAGGAGATCAGGGTGACAGACTCACTTACCTGCAAGGTACAAAGATTATGCTCTTATGACTAGTGTTTTAAATGTTATTGAGCCCATGAATTATAATGAAGAAAATAAGTATGATGAATGGAGGTCAGCTATGAAAGAAGAGTATGAGTTCATAATTAAAAATAAAACCTGGGAATTAGTTGAACTACCAAAAGGAAAAGAGCCCATAGGTTGTAAATTCCTATATAAACCTAAGTTCAAAGCAGGTATTAGTGTAGACAAATATAAAGCTAGATTGGTGGCTAAAGGGTACTGACAAAAAGAAGGAATTGATTATGAGGAGACTTTTTCTCCTGTAGCTAAGTTAAGTACTATTAGGATGTTAATAGCTCTAGCTATACCACTGGTTAGATGTAAAATCTGCTTTTCTAAATGGAGATTTGAAAGAAGATTTATATTTAACGCAACCTGAAGGGTTCATTAAAAAGGGGCAGGAACACTTGGTCTGTAAACTAAAAAGGCATTGTATGGGCTGAAACTGGCTCCCAAATATTGTTATGAGAAAATAGACTCTTTCTTCTTACAACATGGTTATAAGAGAAGTAAAAAAGATCCAAATATGTATACCATATTTGATTCAAAGGGGAAAATTGTGTTGATTTCCTTATATGTTGATGATTTAATTGTCACTGGAAATTTTGATGAATTGGTTGAAGAAATTAAAGTGAAAATGTCATAGGTATTTGAAATGAAGGACCTTAGAGAACTGCATTATTGTTTGGGTCTTCAACTCTAGAGGAATACTAGTAGGAATTTTGTTACTCAAGGAAATTATGTCAGGGAATTGTTGAAGAAATTCATAATGGAGTCAGTACCTATACAACAAAATGTTAAATTTCAAAGTGATGATTGTTCTAAAGAGGTGGGTGCTACATTGTACAGACGACAACTGGTTAGAAGTTTGATTGATTTGACTACAACCAGACCTGGCTTAGCATATTCAATTAGTGAAGTTTGATTGATTTGACTACAACCAGACCTGGCTTAGCATATTCAATTAGTGCGTTGAGTCAGTTTATGAAAAAACATATTGAAAATCATTGGATGGCAACAAAAGGTGTCATAAGATATCTTCAAGGAACCATAAATTTTGGAATTAAAGATACCGATTCTTTTGATGTTAAACTAAGAGGCTATTTAGGTTCAAATTGGGTTGGAAATTTGGACGATAGAAGATCTATAATTGGGTATGCTTTCAATATTGGGTCTAGGGTCGTTTCTTGGAGCAGTAAAAAGCAAGGTAGTGTATCTTTATCATCAGCAAAATCATAGTATCAAGTTGTATGTGCAACCACTTGTGAAGCAATTTAGACTCCTTCATGATGTAGGAGAAGAACAAAAGGATGCTATGGTGATTAAATGTGACAACCAAAATTCAATCAAGCTGGAAAATAGTCGAGTTTTTTCATAAAAACAAAACATATAGATACTCAATTTCATTTTCTTAAAGAAAAGGTTCAGTCCATAGAGATTTTCTTGAATATTATAACACCTGTGAAAATGTAGCTCATATCTTCACCAAGCCTCTTGGGAGGATCAAATTTTAATTGTTTAGGGAGATGTTAGGTGTGAAAGTGAATCCTTTCTCCATTAAGGGGGAGAGTTGAAATTAATGGAGAAAGTTTGTTTCATGGGTGTGTGTGTGTCTTAGTTTACACTTATTCCTATTTTCTAAGACATAGTTGTGATCTCCCTAAATTGACTGTAATTTTATTATAATTTTATGATCAATAGAGGAGAGAGGTATTGCTTGGGCAGTCTCCAGGGGTAGCTCATCTCACCTTTGAATTGCAAGTTTCATTCTAATTTGTCTTTCCATTTTTTTATCTTATATTTCAAAACTTCTTGCAATATTCGTGTTGGGATAAACTATCCATTCAACTCAATATTTGAAAGGTGTTATGTTTACACTTAATTAATTTGTAATTGGCAATTTTGATAATGAAGTATCAAATCTGAAGTTTGTTTTGCATATGCTATTTTTGAGTCTTTATTATGCTTCTACTAGTTGATTTGCATATATTATTTTTGAGTCTCTATTATCTTTTTATTGAGTTAATTTGCATTTAGAGATTATGGGTTGTTATCATGATCATGTTTGGTATGTAAATAG
This sequence comes from Pinus taeda, assembly GCA_000404065.3. NCBI lineage: Eukaryota > Viridiplantae > Streptophyta > Pinopsida > Pinales > Pinaceae > Pinus > Pinus taeda. The sequence continues at coordinate 61,002 of APFE030799320.1, forward strand.
TTACTATAGTGCAGTTATCAACTACATTTCTCATCATGCGAAGATCAATTTTTCAAATTTAATTTGCATTCAGATGTCAAAGTGCAACAAATAAAACAGACGATGAAAACCTAAACATGAATGTTCGTTTCTATAGTCATTACGCCGAAAGTACAATGACTGACTATAAAAACATTATTTGAAAGATCGTGAACAAATCCATCCAAATCTAAGGTTAATATCATATTTTACATTAATATTGATGGTCCTTGCAATCCCAAAATTTGAGTATTAGGGTTTGCTAGTTATTTATTTATTTCATTAAATGCACAAGGTTTATTCGATCCTAGTTATCTGAGGTTAATCTCATATTTTACATTAATATTGACGGTCTTTGAAATCCCAAAATTTTAAGTATTAGCGTTTGCTCGCTATTTATTTATTTCATTAAATGCATAAGGTTTATTTGATCCTGGTTATGTTTAAGGGCAGCTTTATGATTAAGTTATGAAGAAATTCATTGAATAATCTTCATTGATATTTGGGAAAGGAAAGGCATAGTTTGAGGAAGGTCACTCTAAAGTGAGAAATTTCATCACGTATGGTTTATTCAAATTGGGGAAGAAATTTAGTGATATATTTGGAGGTTAGTTTTTCGAGGATAATTTAATTAATAGTTTATTTAGTGGGGAATTCATTTATGTGTAAGATGTATAAGATGAAATTTATGTGTAAGATGTATTTGATGAAATTTGACATTCTAGTAATAGTTTAATTTTTTTTTTCCTAATAAAATATATAATCATATAAATATATATATTTTTAAATTTTATATTGTAAGTTTTTGTCATTATAATTTTTATATTTTTGTTTTTTGAGAAATCACAAAATAGTTTAGATGATCGTCTTTTTTAACCACTTACATTAATTCTTTATTATTATTATTATTATATTAAAAGGAGTTTTATCAAATGAGAGGCTTTTCCTTCTGATAGAAAATTTATTTCATTATGTGGATCTTTGTTATTTTGAACTATTATTTTTAGGATGCCTTCTTTTTACCTTTCTCTATTTCTACTTTGTCTGAAAGTCTCTGATTTCATTGAAGAGACAAATCAATTACCAAAGAGCATGAATGTACAATCTATTTTCTTTGTTAAAAATATGAAAGAGAGCAAGAGAGATTGATTAAACATAACCCCAAACAAACAATGTATTTTATTGATCTCAAGAGTTACATATTTATAGTATCTAGATCACTAACAACGGTACACCTAGATAGCTATTACAACTCACGCATAGGAAATTGACTACTTTTAGATTGACATCTAGAGACTCACAATGACAACTCACACATTACATGGAAGCATTACTTCCAACACCCTTTTTTAATGCTTACATGTAGAAAATATAAAAAACCCACATTACAACAATAAATAAATAAATCTTTGTCAGATTTGTCTGATATGGTCATCATTAGCACCCACATCCACTCTAGAATCTTGAAAACACCGCTCTTTCACCACCACATCTTTGAGCTGTCACTTGACCTCCATTTAAAACATAACTGCCTCTGACCATTGTTGATAAACTTTGCAGAATTGTAGCTTCTCAGCCTCCTTGAGGGCAACCGGTGAGTCTTGATACTGAACCATCCTATGAAATTCCCACCATTTGTGAATCCACGACCCTCCATAGCCTTTATCTAGGATAGTATTCTGGATATAGAATGTCTTCAGCAGGCAATTCTACAACTTAACATTATAAGATAACCTGTATTGATGCTCCCAAAGCACCATAAGTCACACCAACTTGACTTTATTAAAAACTACCTATGAATAATGCTCCTAAACACCACAGGTCACATTACTCTATTAAATAGTTCCTTTGTTCTTTGTGATTCCGCAACATTTAATTCTTACCAACCACTCCTTTTCACATTAAAATTTCTACCACTTACTTTTTTTCCATATAAATTAAAACTCCTCACACCAATCAAATATATCTCAAGCCAATTATTAAAATAACCTTAAAATAAAGGTAAAAAAACAAGTAACGTTTTCACAAATCAAAAGAAATGTGCTCAATTCATGCGTTTGTCTTTAAAACAATATCGGAGGAATAAAGGTTTTAAATCAATCTTGTCATATTCCACACCACCCCTGGCCCTGCCCAATAAATAAAATGATCCACAACTATATGCCCCAAGAATCAAGGGGCTAATCACCACTCTGCATGCAAGGGACAGATCGACCTGTTATCCACATGAAATGGCGGGAGAGGTACTCTCAAGCTACCTGAGCACTTTCCTTATCAGTTAATTCACAATGAATTTTGATTCCACAAACACGGTAATCAATAAAATCAGCTAACCTTGTAAATATATGATCTGCACCCTGCCAATTTGGATGTGACGCCTGCTCATCGATTTGAATAATGATAAGGCGATATGTCGATATTGCACACTGAGATTCCAGCTAATCACTGTGAGTCAAATCTCTCGCTTCGAGGAGTCACGCAGAAATGTGTTGAACAGTGGTCACTTCCACGACTTTCACAACATCCTTCGACTCAACAAACGCTCGGCATGACAGCCCAATACTCTGCATGCAAGATCTTGATCTGCAAAATATCAGTGAATTCAGAGATCTTCTCTAGGGACACGTCCTCGCCAATCTATAACAAGCAACCGAAAGTTCTGCTTTTCATATATAGCAGACAATCTAATTGCAACACCACTTGTAAACATAAATAAAATAAAACTGAACTATAGATCTATACCCACGAACACAAAAGACAACTATTTTTTTCTACATCATAAATTGGCACACCCTTATACTAATATGTACATAAATAATAACATTGAGACTCTCTTACATCTTTTTGGTCTTCCTATAAAAGAGTCAGGTCAGAATAGGCTTTGATACCATGTTAAAAATATGAAAAAGAGTGAGAGAGATCAACTAAACACAATACTAAACAGAAAATGTATTCTATTGATTTCAAGTGTTACATATTTATAGTATCTTGATCACTGACAATGGTATATCTAAATAGATATTATAACTCACTCATAGGAAACTGACTATTACTAGATTGACACCTAGAAACTCATGATGACAACTCAGACATTACATAGAAACATTACTTCCAACATCTTAACACATAAAGGCAAAGCTAGAAAAAGTGCTAGCATGTTAATCCTCTACCTTTAGTTTTTATAGAACCACTACATCCTTCGCCCAGTACATTTACCTTATTGAAGTTATGCAAAAAAAAATAAGATCATGACCATGTTCTACGTTTACATTGTTGAAGTTATGGAAAAATGATCAGTTAAAGTAATTGATATTTGGAAAAAGATGTTTATGAGGATTTAAAAAGCATCGTAATGAAGAAATTTGTTTCAAGTTCCAAAAATGTAATTATAATTTTGGAAGAACACTTGAAATGCCAGGAATTTCATTATTATTATTTGCGAAAGTTATTTTAATTAAAAAAATATTATTTTTGTTGTAGACATGAGATATTGCATTTAGTTTGTGGTCAAATTTATATTAGTTTAGGATTGACTAAAAATATTTGTAAATTTTTCATAGTTTTACTTTACACATTGAAATTTAATATTTTTTGACATATTTTAGTTTAATTTTCTACAATCTCATTCACCATCAAATTCAACATGTTGTTGCTCAATACATATATTAATGAGCAAAAGTACAAATGTCTTATGAATTAATAAGCTAGAGGTAAAAAGGTATATCATAATTTTGTATTCCTATGTTAAATTAAATAAAGTGCATTAGCTAGTACTAACAATAAATTAATATACTAGTATAACTAAGGCCTACTAAGTAGTATATTAATACTTCTTATTTTGCTATGGGATGAATTTATATATTTTAAGCATAGTTTATCGATATATATAATCATCATGATACATATAAGCACTAACCTGATAGAGATACAATTCCATTCTGCAACATCTTCCAGTCATGAGAAAATTAATTATGGAGGTTGCAGTACTAATCAACTGCATCTTGAGTCCGTGACTCCACTCACTAGAAAATTAATGGAGGTTGTAGTTCTATTTATCTTTGGCTTGAAGCGATGACTCAAATTAATAGAAGAAATGTGGCCAACATGGAACCCATGCCACTATATGTTAATTTTATAAATTTTTATATTTTAATGTTTAAAAAAAATATTTTCTAAATCCCACATGATGTTTTCCAATTAAAAATTAAAATATTTAATGTTAATTTTTTTTGTTTGTTTTGTTTATGTATTATTAAAAAAATGTTTTTTAATTAATAAAATATTAAAAATGTAAAAATTCTATATATTTATAATTTGTATGTTTTCAAATAATTAAAATAATAATAAAATGAAAATTAATTAATAAAATTTAATAATTTAATATCTTTAATACTACATAGTAGCTACTGTAATATAAATTTTCAACTTTTTAGTTCACGCTTTATTTTAAAGTTAATGAATGTTTGAATCGACTTCATGGTCAGTGGAGTACAAATTATAATATAAAATAACATATTTAACAATAATATATATTTTAATTTAGCTTATATTTAAACTAAACGACATGGACTAGCTACTATGTAGCACTTGTTAATATTTAAAAAGCATTGTAGTTTAATATCATTAGTAATCTTTTTCTAATCTTTCCTATTTATCTTAAAGTGGAATTATAACGCATTAATTTCCAGCAAAGACATTGAAACTTTGAATAATTTTTCTAAATTGAAATTTTAAATAGGTTAGGTTGCACAATAAAAAAATAGTATAGAACGTTTTAAATAGAGGAGGAATAACCTGTGATAGAGTTTGATGAACCCAAAGTTTCGGACTACCAAGTGAGTCCATCATCAGGGGATGCATCAATAGATATTCTAAAGATATTAAAGGTTGGTTGAATCAAACCCTCGTTTAGAAATTAAAGGTAAAGGAACATGTTAGGTGCAATTACACCTATGCAAAGGAAAAATAGAAACAGTTGGGTGAGTCACAACCGCCATCAAATCAATGTGTGAGCATTATTGAATCATCTAACAAAGAATCGAATGACGCATATTGAGGAAAGGAAAGCGAGAGGGGAGTTGCTCTCACAAGGGAATGTCTTACGGCGTAAATATATAAGAATGTGGTTGTTATTAATTATTATTTTTTGGTCACATTGTGACAAAGCATTAATTATTATGATTTTTATTTAATTAATAAATATTATTATTATTTTTTATATTTAATAATATTTAATTTAAAAAAATATTATTATTTAACAATAACTAATTAATAAACTATTCTTAATAACTAATTAATAAAATATTCTTAATAACTAATTAATAAACTATTCTTTATTAATTATTATTAGTAAATTATTCTTATTAATGTTAATCTTATTCTTATTCTTATAACATAACATAAATAAAATAAAATAAAAATATTTATATTTTTTCTAAAAGCAATATTAAAATTTATTTATTTTTAATGAAATAAGTAATTATTTAATGAATCCAGATGGTTCTTAAAGATCGGCGGGCGCTCTGAACGGTAGGTCACGGGAACTCTGAAACTGCTAGGGTTTCTACAGCTTTCCTGCGACGGCAGGCTGCGCCAGAGCTGACAGAAGTAACAGGCGACCAGTGGAAGGACTGGGCGCACAGCATCATGACTTCCCCCTCCGGGGCGGAAGGGGACGGGATCCCAATCGACCCTAGCCAGCAAGGACCAGAGGTGAGGGTTGACCCTAATCAGGAAACGAATGGCTCAGAAGCGGAGAATACAAAGAAGATCCACAGCGAACAAGACCAGCATGAACAACCAAAGGTAAGCTCCTCTACGTGTAAGCCTGTAGCTGCCCATAGGCCAGAAGTAGAACTCCCTAGCCATCGCATTAATGCAAGAATCCAATACATGAGAGACCATGCCCTCATAGGAAAGTTTATAGGGCTCTGGCCGACAGAAAGAGCTCTGAGAAACTGGATCAATGTCGTCTGGCATCCAAAAGGAGAAATAACCTTATTATTAGGGCCCACAGGTTTTTTTACAGCTATCTTTATCTGCTTGGAAGATAGAAACAGAGTTTTTGAAGGCGGGCCTTATTTCTTCAACTCAGTCGGGCTTTTTCTTCGAGAATGGGTGGCTCGTTTCAATCCAGACAAGGAAGATCTAAGTTATGCACCAGTTTGGATCAGAATTTTCTCTTTACCATGGGAATATTGGGGGGAAGATTCGCTTAAATCCATAGGTTCGGCCCTAGGAGATTTCGTCAAGGTTGCAGAAGAAACCAAAGCGGTCAGACACACCACATATGCCTCATATGCAAGGATTTGTGTCTATATGGACTTGAAGCAACCGCTGCCGGATACGATGAGACTCTTTCATGAAGACCATGATTGGATCCAAGTAATAGACTACGAACATGTGCCTTTCAGATGCAGAAAATGCCATGTTATAGGGCATCTCTTCCGAGATTGCCCTTTGAATATAAAGCCTCCGACCCAAACCACTCAAGCACAACAGTCACAGGACGGATACACCCAAGTTCCAAATCGAAGAAGAGGCAACAAAAAAGCAGCGAATCCTCCCAAGCGGAATCCAGAAGGGAATACCAAGCCTACTACCAGCAACAGTTTGGATGCTTTAGCAAATGCAGAGGACAAGGACGAAGTTATGGAGGAAAAAAGCGCACAAAACGTTGAAAGGCCTAAGGCACAAAAAGTTCAGCAAGAGGGAAAAAAGAAGGCAACGAGCTCGGACACAGAGAACAATCCAGAAATGGAGATAGATAGCAATAGCACCAGACAGGAAAAAGGTAAGGAAGCTGAAGAAAACACACAAGAACCGCAAATAATGGAGGTAGACGGGGAGACTATAGACATTGGGGAGCTTGATATCTTGGGCCTTGAACAAGCCTGTAAAACAGGTAAATTTGATAAAATCACGGACAAGCAGGTAGACAACCTCGTAGAAGTTCTGAGCAAAGCCCAAAAGAAGTACTCGTTAGGGGTACAGAAAGGAAGCCAATGGGATGGAAAAATTTTCTCCAAAGACAACAAAAAAAGAGGGCGCAAATCGACTCTAGAAAGGACAATAAAGATTGGCGAGGTTCTGGTCGAATCTGGCAGATATGCCAGACTCACCAAATACTTCAACTCAAACCCCAAACTGTCCCAATGAAGCTCATATCATGGAACATTCGAGGGCTAAATGGCCCCAGGAAAAGGAAACTTCTCAAGAATTTGATTATGGAAGAAAAACCAACAATTTTATTTGTAGAAGAAACAAAATGCAGCTTGACATTCCTGGAAAAATCAGTGGCAAAGGCTTGGCCAGGTGCGCACGTCATAGCGGTTGAAGCTCAAGGAGCTTCAGGTGGACTGGAAATTCTTTGGGATGCCAGTAAAATCCAATTACAAAACATTCATGCAAACAAACATTTCATACAAGCAATATTTCATCTTCTGGGAACCAATATATACGGACATCTATCCAATGTCTACTTCCCTCAAGAAACTCAGAAGAAGGAGGAAATATTAGACACCATTTCGCATCTCAGTTCCGACAGACTATATCCCCTTTGGCTGGCTGGCGGGGACTTCAATATGATTGCATCTCCAGAGGAAAAGCAGGGAGGGACAAGCAGGATCAACAGAGATGGTTCCCTTCTCAAGGACTTTATCAACAACAACTGGTTGATTGACGTCTCAACCTCCAACGGACTGTATACATGGACCAGTAAGAGAGCTAAGCCAATGCAAATCGCCTCTAGATTGGATCGATTTCTTATATCCGATAATGCAATACACACAGGAGGAGAATTTTTAGCCCATATTGTTCCTTTCTCTGGCTCAGACCATTGGCCAATTGCGCTACAGTGGAACAGACCGGGCACAAGTATAAACAGGCCTTTCCGATTCGAAGCATTCTGGTTGTCTCATCCAGAATTCAAAGAATTCATTCAAACGACTTGACAAACATGCAATCCAATGGCGCCCACAAAAATGGCAAGATTTAAAAAAAAATTAAAATGTCTCAAAGGCGAAATAAAAAAGTGGAACAAAAACACCTTTGGGAACATATTTAAAGAAAAGGAGATTCTCATTCAAGAGATCAGAAAGATCCAACAAACAATCATCACGGAGGGAAGAACAGAGGAGCTAATGACCAAAGAACAGCAAGCAAAACAAAAATTATTAGAAAGGGACATGCAGGAGGAGATTCTATGGCGACAGAAATCACGCATTCGCTGGCTAAAGGAAGGGGAGAAGAATACAAAATTCTTCCATAAAACTACAGTACAACGGCGAATGCATAATCAGATTTCCCAGCTCACAAATGCCCAAGGGGAGAAAATAGAGACATAGGCAGGTATGGAACAGGAATTCTTGCAATACTTTAAGACCATGTCGCAGGAGCCGAATATCAACAGAACAGAGGAGATTGAAACAATAGTCAGCAATATTCCGCGTCTGATTACGGAGGAGCACAACACTCTGCTCCTTAAGCCTATTACTCTGGAGGAAGTAGAGGCGGTGGTCAAACTCCTAAAGACAGGCAAAGCCCCTGGTCCTGATGGCTTTACATCAAACTTCTTTCAACATTTTTGGGAGCTGATTAAATGGGAAGTATGGCAACTGGTTGAAGAATCCAGATCCATGAGATGGATGTATCCAGGATTAAATGCAACTTTCATTGCCCTAATTCCAAAATCTGAGCAATCCAATTCTCCCGAAAAATTCAGACCAATCGCCCTGTGCAACATCATTTACAAGATTGTTTCAAAGGTAATAGCGCTTCGGCTGAAACCAATCTTACCGCTTATTATCTCACCAAAACAATCAGGGTATGTGGAGGGTCGACAGATAACGGATGGGATCATTCTCACCCATGAAATCATCCATTCCCTCAAGCAAACGAAGAAACCAAGTATGCTTCTCAAAATCGATCTATCTAAATATTTTGATAGCATATGTTGGGAATACATGCAAAAAATCTTGCAAGCATTTGGTTTTGATGCAGCCTCGATAAGGTGGATAAGCAGTCTCATATCATCTACTTTTTACTCTATCCTTGTCAATGGCATCCCTTCAGCCACTTTCCGCCCATCCAGAGGCATTCACCAAGGAGATCCCCTTTCCCCCTTTTTGTTTGTCATTATGGGGAAAGGTTTAGGATGAAGCTTAAAAGCAGCCATTTCAGAGGGACACCTTAAAATCCTTTCATTCCATCAAACACCCACCACCTCCCATCAACAGTTTGTCGATGACAACATGCTTTTTGGACACTCTTCTGTTCAAGAAGCTCGCTCTCTAACCTCCATTCTTGAAGCGTTCTCCAAAGCCTCCGGGGCCCTTATAAACAAAACGAAATCCCAAATCTTCTTCTTCAACACCCCCCCCATCACTCAACGAGCAATAGCACGCATCATAGGCTTCTCTGTAGCTTCCTTGCCCTCCAAATACTTGGGAGCACCCCTAATTGCCTCAGCTCTAAAGCACTCATCCTGGACCAACCTCCTTGAAAAGTTGGAGACAAAATTGTTCCAATGGACTCACAGAGCCTTGAACATGGCAAGCAGAATAGTGCTCATCAAAGCGGTGCTACAATCCATGCCGCTTTATCTTTTTTCTTTAATGGCAGCGCCAAAAGGGGTGCTGAAAGCAATAAGACAGCTTCAACGCAACTTCCTTTGGGGCACCTCAGGACCTAACAGGAAATGGGCTCTAGTAAAATGGGAGAAAGTTTGCACCCCAAAAATTTCAGGAGGAATAGGACTCAGGGATCCGGAACACAGTAACGCAGTTATGGGAGTGAAAATCTGGTGGAAATGGTTAACCTACCCGGACACTCCATGGGCCCAATTATGGCATGCCAAATATGCTAGTAATTTGCCACAGGAAGAAATAATAAGAATGACGGAAATAAGTAAAGGCTCAGCAATGTGGAATTCTGCCATAAAGCACAGAGAATTAATACAAAACAACAGCTTCTGGGAGGTAAAGGAAGGTAGCAGTGCAAGATTTTGGACAGACTCCTGGAAACAATTGCCTGCCTTAAATACTCTTATCCAAAATCTCCAAGCTCAGGAAATGAATCACATGGATAAGATTAACAAATTCTGGAATACCCATCCCAACTCAGAACATAGGGAATGGAAACATACCAACCAGATCTTACCAGACATCATGGACGCCATCCAATCCTCGCTCTTAGTGGAATTAAAGAAAAGAAAAATCCTCAAGGAAGCAGGGGAGGACAAATTACGGTGGGGATATGAAGAGAAAGGGATATTCACGGCCAAGGAGGCATACAGACTTCTTTTAAATGACCGCTTCGACAAGGATAAAGTGTGGGAGAAAATATGGAAGCCGCCAATTTGGCCAAAAATATCAAACTTCCTTTGGCTTCTGGCTCACAACAGAATTCTGACATGGGACAATCTGAGAAAGAGGAAATTTGCAGGTCCCTCTATGTGTTTCAATTGTAAAAAAGAAGAGGAAACAGCAGCTCATCTAATGTTGAACTGCCCTTTAAGCAGACACATCTGGGAAAAAGTCGCCGTCAGAAGTCGCAAAGATGGAAGAGTGCAGGGAGATATCCTCAACACGATTCGCACATGGTCTCAATCGCCATACCAAAGTAAAATTCTTAATACACTTTGGCAAATCGCTCCAGGGATTGTGATGTGGAACATATGGAAAGAAAGGAATCAGAGGATTTTCAGGGATCGTACTGTACTAGTAGAAGAAATCTGGAAGATCATTCTCAACAATATTCAAGAAAATATATCTATCAAGCAATGGGTTGCTGAGGATCTTCCCAATAACCAACAGGAACAAAGCATTTGGAGTAACTGGCAAATAAATCTTCAACCTCCCCAGGTCGCCCAAGTCAATGCAGTTACACATCAAGTTTCCCCATCCAAGTGGACCCCTCCTCCTCCGAACACCTATCTTCTCAACTTCGATGGCACATCCAAAGGAAATCCAGGCAACACAGGTTATGTAGGGGTGATAAGAAATTCTCAAGGCCATCCCTTAATTACCTATTACGGATCAATAGGCTGGAACACCAACAACGCAGCAGAATTGGAGGGACTCTGGAGAGGACTCAAGATTGCACACACTCAAAGGATAACCCCTCTCATTGTGGAAGGAGATTCTCAGATAATAATAAACATGATCATAAAAATCCAACAGGGTAGGGAGGTCCAGAAGGTGAGCAACAGTTGGAGGTTAGGAACCAGACTTGAGACGCTCCAAGCATGGCTCCAGAATCATAATGCATTAGCCTTCACACATATAAGGAGAGAAGGGAATAAAGTAGCTGATTTTCTAGCCAACTTAGGGGTGAACAGAGGAGAGGAATTCTTTGAAGGGTCTCTGCAGGGAGCAGCCTCAGACACAGAACTTAACACCTTCAAGAATCTTCTCAACTATGATATGCAAACCAGAGATGCAGATAACCCGGATGCGGGTGTTCAACATGCACGTACATGATATTTTAGCTTGCCACGCGGGGGTGCAACGGGTAGCTGGTTATCCATCAATCAAGGCAATATCAATGAATGCCTTTAAACGCCTGCCGCCGGAAGGCATAAACATTCATTACCCCTCATCAATGAATTGCTTGCAGGACAGCTACCCTTCACGCTTCAAAATGGAGAAGCAGTATGAGCAGTCACTCAACTGCAAGCCAGTTCAGACGCTGGCTAAAGAGAGACTCCGAGAGCCAAGCCGAAAATTAGCCCTGTTTTTAGTTTGTCTGCTCCTGAGTGTATTGGTCAGTGAGGGAGAAAACTCAAGAAGGCACGACAGAGGAAGCACTCCAAAGCTTCCAGCCTAGTGTGTGCTTCAGGATTTCACTGGGCTGCATTACACCTCGATTCACTGGTTAATTGGAATGGCGCCAAGGTATAGAGCTTCCTCACGTCGAGGAGGCCAACGAAGCGGAGCCGGAAGGCGGGGAAATCGCAGTCCAATGCGTATTTCCCCCCTGAATCGTGCTTCCCCTCCCTCCATAGGATCAGAGGACTCAAGGCTATCAATTGGCAATCGTGTTCAGACGACGAGATTTCATTATCGGCGCAGCACCAACCGACCTGTAATATCGGCTCTGGTCACTATAATTTTCGAGGAAGAAGATGGAGTAGAGGATTCATCCGAGGAGCAATTGCCAGGCAGCTCAGCTATCTCTTCGCCAAGCAGGCAAGGGGGTGACAATTCATATGTTCCTTCTTCCCCCGATAATATGGTTAAGGAAATCTCGCCAGCGCCAACTGAGGAGCAAGAGGAAGCCAGAACGGAAATTGGTGGCATTCTGGACCTGAATGAGCCAATAACGACTTCAGAACAACCAAGTAGCACTCAGGCTCAGGCAGGAGCCACCATCTCCACCACTCCAACTCATGGCGAGCCCAAGCTGCCTGATTTCCAGCAAGCTAACACCTTATATCCCATTCTGCCTCCAGGAATGAGGCTGGAGGACGTTCCGGAGGGAATGGAGATAACATGGGCTCCTCTGGATAAGCTCACAGACTATCAGCCAGACAATGACAATTGAACGCACCCCTGCGAGTTTTTTGAAGGTATGTGGACAAACTGCTGGAAAAATCCTAATATTACGATAGTCGACTTGTGTGTTTTTGTCTGGTCCGGGACGTGGTCTTGCTTGCTGGAGCTAGCTCAACGGGGTGGGGATTTCTGCTATTTTGTTTCTGTTTGGTCAGCTGCAACAAGTTGGATAGGGTCAGGTAGCAGTTTTGGTAGTGGTTGCACAGTCATTTTGGGAGTAGTTCAGTGCCCCGACCTGGACATGGCAGCCGGTTTAAAAGATTGCGGAACTCAGGAATTACAGTCTATGCTCTATCTCCTATGTTATGAACCTTATTTTTGTAATGTCTTCACTATAAGAGGCTCAAGCCTTAATGGCAAAGCCAGTCTGGATGTCAGGTTGATAGAGAGCTGCACATTCTCTTGGCGCTCTCAGAGGTCTCGCCCTCTTGTAAATATATTTTCCTTTTTTAATATAAATTAGCTTAGTCTTTGCGTAGAAAAAAAAAAATTATTTAATGAATCGATACAGGTGAGGATAGTTTTAAATAGAGGAAGAATTAATAAAAGAACTTGCCAATACAATCAACACTAGATATTTTTGGAGAAGGTGCAAAATCCTAAGCATTAAGGAATGAAATTCCAATCTTGTAATGTTAGGTGAATGTGTAGTGAATCTATGATGAAATATGAGGTTAGTTTGTACTTTCAAAGACATAAGTCATTTATCATATCTGATATGTAGGTGCAGCTGCAAATCTTTTAGAATTTGATTACTATAAATCAAAATGTATGATTTGGGTAATAGTGATTTTCAGTATACAAGAGCTTTATAACTAGATGAATATGGTCACCAAAAATTGTAGATACTTAGTTTGTACTTAAAACCTATAATCCATTTATTAAACTTCTAGGTGAAGCTGTAGATTCTATAGGATTGGCTATGGAACTTGTAGGTATTGCTATGGGAAGTTCCATATTTGCTAATTTTCCAATAACTCAAACTTGGTGATCTAGATCAATATGAAGTTTTATATATAGAATATTTAGCTTAGTAGGGTTATGCACATAAAAAATTATAATTACCAGACTATGATTTTGATATATTGGAATTGTAGTATTGTTGTGGACCATTAGTACTCTAAGATACATAACCCTATATAGCTGCTACAAATTTACTATTTTATAGATTTGTTGCATATTGCTAAATTATACAATGGCTTTAAGCCATCTTAAAGAAAGCAAATAAGTTCTCTAGTTAGTGGATTTCATATCAATATTTTTGGAAATGCTTTATAATTATATAATTTGATTTACTTGATATACTACTGCAAGTAATGATAATTGTAGATTAGTCAACTTTAATTTTATTTTGTGACTATGGATATATGTTACAAAATTTGAATACTAATCATTATAATAGTGAAGGAAAATATTTTCTACCCCGTAACTTCAATTAGGAATAAAGGGGACACTTTAAGTGATAAAGTATGGTCAAAGAAGAGATAAAACTATATAATATTATGGGCTAAGTACTAGAGTTAAGTGGTGGAAAATATTTGTCCAAGATTGGTTAAGATATTAAATAATGAAATGAATGTAACATGATAAATAAGACTAAGCTGCTAACCTGATTATTTTAGATGTCAAAGACAAAACCAAAGTCAAGATTTAATGAAGCTAGTGATAATCAATTATTCAACATGGCAGAGACATTGCATGACCAATAGATAAATCAAATCTTAGGTATGTTGAGACTCTATGACATCCCTGGGTTAATATTGTTTCATTGTAAATGATTATAATTATTTAAAAAGTTGAGAGAAAGGGACATGGATTCCTCATTGTCAATAGGAAAATTGATTGTTATAGTTCTTCCTTGGAAGAGACTAATAACTGATACCTGAAGTCGAAAAATCAATTCTTTTTTTGGGTATGAGTTTTAGGGAGGTGGTGGTGGGTTAGGAGTGTGTTGGGGAATAGTGTTAGAGACAAGGAGTGGGGAATAGAAATATTAGGAATCATTTTGAGATGGACACAAGGAGGATGCATTCAAGTTATTTCCATTATTCTTTGTGGCTTGTTTCCATTGTTCTTGAGAATTCATTATAGACTAAGAGGGAGCACCAACCTTATATCCATTTGAAAAGTGCTCATATTGATGAAATGTTCTCTATTTAAATGGTATATAGTCATAACCAAACTTTTGAAGATGATCACAATTACCCATGGAGGTATTGATTGATTTCAAGATACATTTTTCCATATCTACCTCCGTATAAATTCAAGAACAAGTAAATAAGGGATGCCTATGCCCTAATTTGTCTATCAGTATCTTCCCACAGTGCCTCTTATGGATACCATATATATATCATTCCAACAATGGAATGGTATATGGAGTCTTGAATAGATAAGAACTACATTTGTGACATCAACCTCTGGATTCAAATATAGGGTCCACTTATTTAGATAAAGCCTAAGGATGTTTGGAGTATAATGAGTATTTTATAAGGCTATGCTAATTAAATGAGCATGCATAGTATTTAGTTGGATCGTCTTTTGAGATGACTTTCCAACGATATATGACACTCATTAAAACTCCCAAGGATTGAAGAGAAAATGTGTCTTAAGGTTTGGTAGGGTTCGAACTTGTCTAGGTTCCAATAACCAGTTAATGTTAATCTGTGGTCTTATTTCGGAGGTAGTTTGCAAAAGTCACATACAAAAGCCAACATATCTTGTCACATTGTGAATATATATAATGGCATGTACACGAATTGTGAATATAAAAATGCCATATTTTGCATGTGCAGACTTCTACATATGCATATAGAGATGAAAGCACATATATAGAAGTTGATTTTTATAAATGCACTCTTCTTTTTGAATATTTATGACTTTCAAATTTATGAATATGTATGAATACATTAAAAATGTAAAATACATGAAAAATATGATTGTACAGCTTCTGTATATTTCAAAAGTTGTGCACAACTTTTGTAATATGCATATATGATAGTCTCCAGATATACACAACTTTCGTATATGCACATATCCTCTGTATATGTGTAACTTCTATATATGCACATATCTTTTGTATACGTGCATCTATTGTATATGTGCAACTTCTAGAAGATATGCAAATATACATAAGATATGCACATATACAGAAGACATACACATATATGGAAGACATGAGAATATACAAAAGATGTCCATATACAGAAGAATCACATATATAAAAGTTTCACATGAAGATACACGATAAATAAGATGTGCATATATAGAAGTTTTGCAACTTCTGTATATGCACATCTTTCGTATATGTGGATGTCTTCCATATATCCGCAACTTTCATATATACACATATCATCTGTATATTCACATTTTTCGTATATGTGCATATCTTCCATATATGCACATTAATGGAAGTTGCACATATATGATATATGTGCATATACATAAGACACACATATACAGAAGATATGTACATATACGAAAGTTACACATATACATAAGATACGTGAATATACAAAAGTTGCGGATATACGAAAGTTTTGCATATACAAAACATGTGTGCTTGTACGAAAGCTATATGAGTTTTTACTGAGTTGATTCAAAAGGTGTCATAATTATTTTTACTGTATACTTTTTCATTGTAATTAATCTTTTCATACGAAATGGTAGCCATTTCCACAACAATGATATTTCTTTGCACATAACCATTCCTGATTTTCAACAGAAAAAGCATATGGGAAACGATGTCGCAGGAAGAACTATTGTAATACCACTTATGACATACACAACATGCTATAGGAATTCATAGGTAAAAAAACAATTCCAAATAGTCCAATAGAAAAAAACAAATATAATATATGTGAAAGTTTAATAGGTAAAAAAACAAATCCAAATAGTCTAATAGGCATAAATAAATATAATATATGTGAAAGGTATGCATCCAAGAAAAAAGTAATATATATAAGACATAGGTGACATGGCTATCCTAATGGATTTACCTCTGCATAAAAATTGTTGAGTGTAAATAATAGAAATTAGGTATGTTACAAATAACTCATCATTACATCTAGTTTTGTAATCATCGTTGGTCTTTGCACAAAAGTTACTCACTCTTTCAATGGTTCTCCTGAGTCTCAACCTTTCTTGTCAACAAACAGTTTTATCTTGACATGCAAACAACTCTTCATGTGGAGAGACATGATTTGAGACATTGAAATTGGTGAGCTGAGTCCCACTTTATATCTAAACTTTGGTTGCAAAAATTTTGGCGAGCCAACTCCAACAATTTCCATTGAAACATAGCATCCATTAAATCCAACTTGGCTCTGAATTTCTCAAGAAGTTCTGTTTTTCTAGAAAATTCTACTTAAATGCATATTGTTGTTTTTTCATCATCATAATTGGATCTAACCATTTTTACCATAAACTTGGGAAAAGAGTATTACACCACTCACTAACAGAAAGACCAAGTTCATCTTTTGAATTTTTTCAATCGACTTCCATTGAGTGTGACATCAAGTAGTATTAATTGCATTGAACGACTTGTCTACCACAAAATGGAATAAACAATTCCAGTCCCACTAACCATTTCTTAGTAAAAAAATGGAAGGATTCAAGTCCACTTCTACCTACATTCAACATGGCCTCGAAAAATAGCACTAATTGGATCATATTCAACAACCACTTTTATATGATTAAAACATTGCAAGAAAGTTTGTAATAAAAATTCTCTAACAAATTTTCAAATTAGTGATCCAAGGAATGCATCTCACTCCCAATGCTCTCCACAATCTACAGGTGTGGAAACATCTTCAAGTGCATCCTCTGCCATCCCCAATAATTGGGGTTCAACAAGGTACATCACTATGAACATTTTCTCGAGTGGGATGTCCCCATTGCCTAAGAGTGATGTTCCCAAGTACCCAGGACTTCGAAGAGAGTATTAGATACCAACAGGTACTTTGGAAGCATACTCTCTCACAAAAATTCAAATTTTCATTCATAATTTCCACCCGCACAATGATCTTTTTGACATACATGAGAGGACACTAGTAATGCAAGATAGGCCCATGTTTGAAATTGAAATATTCCAATTAAATGGTTTCACTAGAGGAAATTCACTTTGCAAAATACCCGAGGATAAATCCACTTCCCTTACTTTTGTTTCAATTGAATAGGCCTCATAAAGAGAACAAATCTATTTTCCAAGGGCCATTGTGCAAGAAAACCACAAAACAACATATTTCTCATTGCATTCAAGTATCTATAATAGTAGATAAATTTGGTCATTTTAAATGGAAATTCAATGAAATGACCTAAATAAGAAAGATCATATCATTTAATGTTTGAAAGGATTGACAACACGGATATCTTATTCCTAAATGCTCCATCAATAAATCCAATAACTTTTAACAACACCATATAACAAGGGAAAGTTGCCGAAGTTGCCCAGAGCAACATGATACATAAAAATAAATATAAATATAATAATAATTTTTTGTTTTTATTTTTTCTTTCCATGGTGAATTGGTAACTCGTTGGGGTAATCACTATTTCATAAATGCCACAAAAAGGGCAGTTAACAACATGTCTCCCGAGACTTGAACCCATCCCGCTGCAGAAACAAATTGTTCCCTAGATCACTCGAACTAAGATCCTTTGATAATAATAATAATAATAATAATAATCTATTTTTAAGGCCACAACCATGTCAAAGACCAAATTTATATATGATATCCCCTTGTTTATGAGATAAGGAACCCACTTCCATGCAACAATTTCATTGCTAAAGTCTATGCAGGTGTACATACTCTACCCCCTCATAGCATGTTCTTAACCATTAGGAAACAAAAGTTGAAGACATACCACAGATGGAAACAAAAGCCACATAATAAAATGTCAAAAACTAGAAGGCAAAGTAATATAAAATGATCAACTTAATAGGCAACTAAAACAAGTAATAGAAAAAGGGGAGTAAAAGCTGAGAACTTTGAAGTATTAATAAAACATAAAAAAATAAACACAAAAATCACAGTCACACATGAAGGGAAGAGAAAGACCACTAATGGAACAATAAAAAAGGAGCCCTCAGATACATGAATCAAGAAATAAGCTTTATAGGCTGCCATGTCTCCAAGTTCAATGACATAATCCCATCTCCATATACAACAATATCTCTTGAAAAACAAAGAAATGTTTATGGCTTTGGCTCTCACAACAGTCTTTCATACATCCCATTAACTGTAATTGTGCCATTTTTCATCCCCAGAGACTATGTCTTAACCAATGCTAACGTTTAACTTTATTCATTCAAGGTGGTGTTTGGTGTTCACAAGATTCTTCATAGCAAAAGTTTTGTAGTGGTGTTAGTTACCCCCCTTAAGCAAGAGACACAAATGTTGCAGTTTGCCCATTTTTCCTCTAAAAGGAATATAACAGTGCAACTTTGTTATCTTGCTAATCCTATCTTACTTGTATTATTTCTATATTGACATATTTGCATGCATTATCCAATTTACTAGTGTTCCACATTAACCTATAAGTGTCTAACAATTGAAAATTAAGTAGTCTAGTAGGTTGGAAGGTTGTATGAGGGACCAAACTAAGTCCTTCCCATTTCAGAGTGGTTTAATGAGTAAATCCACAATGGGGTTAATGATTGAAGCTCTAATGATTTGAGGGCTAGGGGCAAATGTTTTTATCAGGTAAAATATCAAAGGCAACAATACAAAGCAAAACATGCCGACCTTGGGATGGTTGAGGAAGTTAGAAATGAGGACAAAGCAAGTAATGACATTAGAGAAATTTCAAGATAAAGTTGATTATCTAAGTAACCACAACCTAGTTAGCAAACTCAAAGGGTTTTGACCATCTGAAAAAGTCTCATATTGTAAATATCAACACAATGGGATACAGAGGGTAAGATCAATCCTCTCCAGTAAGAAACAGAGGCAAGATCCTTGATGGACACCCATATTTTCTAAATGCCATGGAACTCTTCATTCATTATCTAAAGGATTGTTTTGATTGTAGTTGGAGGATCTGTGAAATCAACCATTAGTGAAGGTAAGACATTCCATTTGGAATTTTGATATGAACAAATTTTGGAAGGATGGAAACTTGTTGGGAACATTTTTTATCCTTGGAGATGACAAGGGAAAAAATAATGACAACTACGTATGCCAAGTTTTGTGTCTATCTAGATATATCTAAATGAATAAAGTATGTGATAGACAAGTTTCCTTCCTATAAACCCTTGGTTTAATAAGGACTGCAAGGAAGATAAGTAGACATACAAAAAAAACAATAAGAGTGAGAAGCTCACTACATTAAAGTTTCTCATAAACAAAAAAAAAAATAGCAAATTTGTAAGAACCAACAAGAAAAATTGCTAAAGATGGAAAGGAAAAACCCCAAAGCCACTAGGACAGAATTGTAGGTGAGGAAACCAGTGCAAGGTTATTTATAACACCTGAAAAATGACTATACACACAATTTTTTTTATAAGTATACGAAATATATGTGCATATATAGAAAATGCACATATACAAAAGATGTGAATATACAAAAGTCACATGACTTATATGTATGCACATCTTCTGTATCACATATCTTCATGCACAGCTTCCGTATATGCAAAACTTCCATATATGCACATATACAAAAGATCTCTCTCTCTCTCTCTCTCTCTCTCTCTCTCTCTATATATAATATATATATAATATATATATATATATATATATATATATATAGTTATATATGGAAGATGCACATATACAAATTATATTTGCATATACAAAAGTTGTGCATATATGGAAGACATGCACATATATGAAATATGTGCATATACATAAGTCACACAAATTCTATATATGCACATATTTTGTATCATGTATCTTCATGCACATATCTTCCGTAGATGCGCTTCTTTTGCATATGCACATCTTTTGTATATATGCATGTCTTCCATATATGTTCATATCTTTCGTATATTTTCATATCTTCTAGAAGTTACACATATACAATAGGTGCACATATATGATAGATGTACATATACAAAATATATGTGCATATATAGAAGTTACACATATACGTAGGATATGGGCATATATAGAATTTGCACATATACGACAGTTGCACATATACAGAAGATATGCACATATATATAAGCTATGCATATTTGTAGACTGTCGTATATGCATATTACGGAAATTGCGAACAACTTTTGTAATACCCATAAGCTGCACAATCACATTTTTTCATGTATTTCATATTTTTTGTGTAGTCATACATATTCAGAAATTTGGAAGTCATAAATATTTAGAAATGAAAGTACATTTATAAAACTCAACTTCTATATATGTGCTTTCATATCTATATGCATATGTAGAAGTGGACACATGCAAAATGTAGCTTTTCTATATTCATAATACATGTACATGGACATAGATATATTCACAACGCGATTAGATATGTTGAATTTTGTATGTGACTTTTTCAAACTACCATCAAGATAGGACCACAAATTAATATTAACTGGTTGTTGGAACCTAGAGAATTTGAAACCCTACCAAAATTTAAGAGACCTTTCCTCTTCAATCCATGGGAGTTTGAACGAGTTCCATATATCGTTGGAAAGGTATCTCATAAGATAATCTAGGTAAATACTATGGATGCTCATTTAATCAACATAGCCTTAGACTCCCTATATTTCAATCTAGAAGTTGATGCCACAAATGTAGTTCTTATCTATTCAAGACTCCCCATATACCGTTCCATTATTGAAATGATGGATCTATGGTATCCATAAGAGGCACTTTGGGAAGATACCATTAGACAAATAAGAGCCTATTTATTCCTTATTTACTTGTTCTTGAATTTATGTGGAGGTAGATATGGAAAAACATATCTTGAAATCAACTAATACGTCTATGGATAAATTTGATCATATTCAAAAGTCGATTATGACTGTATACCATTTAAATAGAGAATATTTCTTCAATATGAGCACTTCAAATGGCTATAAGATTGATTCTCCCTCTGAGCTTATAATTAATTCTAAAGAACAATGGAAATAAGCCATAAAAAACAATGGAATAAAAAATTTACTTCTGCTAACCATCTTTAAATAGCCGCATGAATCCCGAACAATTCGTTAGCATGTTCCAAACTGGTAAATATCGCAAATGCACTGTGATCCCTGGCAGTTACGGCACTATCTTCCACACATTCTCCTTGAGGTTCTTCCACGTACGATTGTTCCACCATTATTTTTAGACCCAGATCTGCTGCATTGATCTCATCAGGCCATATAAACCCCTGGCATCAAAGAATCCCTTTGAAGCCAATATCTGGCTTTGATACCAGTTGTTAGGAAATTTACTAATAAGATCTTATTAGCATTGGCCAAAACCTTGGCCAATTCGACCAAGTGAGCCTTCACCACTGACCTCCAGGTCTTGCATTACATGAAGTCCTTTGAGCCTTTTATAAGCTCCATATCATATAATACCACGGGAAGAATACTATGGGTGCACAATACCATGTGCCCCAAAACCATCACTGTTTAACCTCGTCAACTTTGACTCTATCCCGAGTCAAGTTTACCTAACAATAAGAGCCTATTTATTCCTTATTTACTTGTTCTTGAATTTATGTGGAGGTAGATATGGAAAAACATATCTTGAAATCAACTAATACGTCTATGGATAAATTTGATCATATTCAAAAGTTGGATTATGACTGTATACCATTTAAATAGAGAATATTTCATCAATATGAGCACTTTTCAAATGGCTATAAGATTGATGCTCCCTCTTAGCTTACAATTAATTCTCAAGAACAATGGAAACAAGCCATAAAAAACAATGGAAATAACTTGAATGTATCCTCCTTATGTCCATCTCAAAATGATTCCTCATATTTCCACCCTCCCCTCATTGTTCTCTAACACAATTCCCCAACACACTCCCAAACCCCACCACCTCCCTAAAACTCATACCCAAAAAAAAAATTGATTTGTCCACTTCAGGTATCAATTTATTAGTCTCTTCCAAGGAAGAACTATAATAATCAATTTTCCTATTGACAATGAGGAATCCATGTCCCTTTCTCTCAGAATTTTAAATATCTATAATTATTTAAAATGAGTCAATATTAACCATACCTCCTTGCATTTGATTTATCTATTGGTTATGTAATTCATTTTCCATGCTTAATAATTGATTATCACTAATTTCCTCGAATCTTAACTTAGTTTTGTCTTTTTCATCTAAAATAAGAAGATTAACATCTTAGACTTATTTGTCATGTGACATTCATTTCGTTATTTAATATTTTAACCAATCTAGACAAATATTTTCCACCACTTATCTCTAGTTCCTAGCCCATAATAGTCTATTGTTTGATTTCTTCTTTGACCACACTTTGTCACTTAGTGAGTCCCCTTTGCTCCTAATTGAGGTTACGGGGTATAAAATATTTTCCTTCACTAGTATAATTATTAGTATTAATACAAAGTTTGTAACATATATCCATAGTCACAAAACAAAATTAAAGTTGACTAATCTACAATTATCATTAATGACAGTAGTATATTAATCAAGTAAATAAAATTATCGAATTATAAACCATTTCCAAAATTATTGATATGAAATATACTAGAGAACTTATTTCATTTCTTTAGGACGGCTTAAAGCCATTGTATAATTTAGCAAAACATATACAACAAATCTATAAAATTTTAAATTTGTAGCAGCTATATAGGGTTAAATTTGTAGCAGCTATATAGGGTTAATGGCAGTAGTATATAAATCAAGTAAATAAAATTATCGAATTATAAAACATTTCCAAAATTATTGATATGAAATATACTAGATAACTTATTTCGTTTCGTTAGGATGGCTCAAATCCATTGTATAATTTAGCAAAACATATACAACAAATCTATGAAATTTTAAATTTGTAGTAGCTATATAGGGTTATGTATCTTAGACTACTAATGATCCACAACAATGCTACAATTCTAATATATCAAAATTATAGTATGGTACTTATAATTTTTTATGTGCATAACCCTACCAAGCTAAGGATTCTATATATTTAAAACTTCATATTGATCCAGATCACCATTTTTGAGTTATTGGGAGATTAGCAAATATGGAACTTACAATGCCTACAAGTTCCAGAGCCAACCCTATAGAATCTACATCTTCACCTACAATTTTAATAAAGGACTTATAGGTTTTAAGTACAAACTAGGTATCTACAGTTTTTGGCGACCATATTCATCTAATTATACAGCTCTTGTATAGTAAAACCACTATTACCCAAATCATATATTTTGATTTATAGTTAAATCAAATTCTAAAATATTTGAAGCTGCACCTACATATTAGATATGATAAATGAATTATATCTTTGAAGGCACAAACCTAACCTCTTAGATTTTTCATCCTAGATCCACTACAAAAGCACCTAATATTCCAAGATTGGAATTCATTCCTTAATGCTTAGGATTTTTCACCTCCTCCAAAAATATCTAGTGTTGATTGTATTCACAAGTTCTTTTATTAATTGACAACTTCCTCTACTCTTTTCCTATTGTGTAACCTAACCTCTTAGATTTTTCATCCTATTTACCATCTTATTTTATAGATTTATTTTTCGTCTTCCTAGTGATAACACCATTAGAAGTGTGAATGAGGGGATCAAGGTGAGTGAAATAATGAGGAAACCCATGGTTCAATTCAAGAGAGGGGGGTGTAATGAAGATAACAGAGGATGGAGGGTGAAAACAAGGGATAGGGAGAGATGAGGGAGAAGGGATGTAGAGTGGGGGACACAAATATTGTCAAGGTGGGGAGAGGGAAGATAGATTAGAGAAGGAGTTACTTTTTTGGGTATGTGTGTTAAGGTGGTGATGGGGGGTTGGGAGTGTGTTGGGGAATAGTGTTAGAGGACAATGAAGGGGGAGTGGAAATCTTAGGAATCCTTTTAATTTGGACGCAAGGAGTATGCATTCAACTTATTTACATTGGTCTTCATGTCTTCTTTCCATTGTGCTTGAGAATTCATTATATTGATGAGAGATTCTCTATTTAAATGGTATGTTGTCGTAATCCAACTTTTGAAGATGATCAAAGTTATCCATAGAGAGATTCATTAATTTCAAGATACATTTTTCCATATCTACCTCCACATAAATTAAGGAACAACTAAATAAGGGATACCTAGGCTCTGATTTGTCTATATATTTTCCCAAAGTGTCTCTTATGGATATGTTGTGGCCACCAACAACCCCCCTCCTTCTTTAGTATTAGCAATAACATAAAACAAGTGGGGACCCTTAGCAAAAAATTCAATTCTTTTTTTGTATTTTACTCCTTAAAAATACATCGCATCGTGAGAAGAAACTAGAACATTTCTTTATGAGCACAATAAAAAACTGCGAAAAAGCGACGCGAAATTCATCGCATCGCATGCATTAATAAAATGCCCATAAATGAAGATCTTAAGAAATCTCTGATGGCCGATATGCGACATCACATATCGCAACATCTTCAAACAACACACAATGATTTAACACGATCTGCAATCTTGTGATAAAAGCGATGCTACGATGCAGCGATGCTGCAATCTGCGATCTACGATCTGCAATCCGCGATATCAAAATATTGACAAAATGAGATAACGCGATAACATAATGTAAGTTGAAAAAATAGCCCGTCGCAAATTTTCCTCAGCTCAACATTCAAGAAAAGCTGTCTATAAATATAAAAATTGCATACGCACCTTAAAGAAAATTAATGAATGTATGCCAAAGTGTTAATGAAGGACAATTTTGTGTTTGTCAAGAGAGTCAGTTCACAATGGGTAACATTATTTTATACATTCATAGAGCTCAGAGCTTTTGCATCAATATTTATTGTCATTACTCTTTTCCTTCGCGTGAACTGCAGGTATGAAAAACAGGAAACATCTAAGGAAAAAGGGAAAGCGCCAACGCTGGGAGACAGAGAAGAGATGCCCTCATAAATAGATACCGCATGCAACGCAACCTCAGAATCCAAAGTATTTCTGAAACAGACACTGACATCAGTAACCGACTCAACACTCAGGGTTAAAAGCTCACAAAAACAACATGTTTACAAAAAATCCTGAAGCTTATACCCGGTAAAGAAAATTGTTCAGTAAGCAAGGTTCCTAACTTGCTTAGCCATTCGCAAGTCCGGAAATCGAGATAACAAAAGCAGAAGGCAACTAGCTGACTCTTCCCAGGCCAATGTTGAATGCTTGCAACATTAAGGAGCAAAAGCAGAAATAGTTAGGAATTAGATTCAATTTTTTAGAAATACGTTTGCTCAGAAAAAGGGCGGTCATTTAAACCGTATCCTAAGTTTATGTAATTAAGTTATTTTAGTTAGCAGTATTTAAACCCTTCTCATGCACTTAGAGAAGGGTCCAGGAATTTGTCAAAAACTTATCCTCAGAACATGCACTTCTGCACCTCAGAGGAGGTTTTGATGAATGAAAGGATCAAGGTTTATTAATGTTTGCATTTGATATCTGCTACTGATGTTGCACTTCTGTACTCTTAGTAGATATTAGAACAAGGAGAGATAAATCATTGTTGCTTGAAGCTTATGAGTAGGACCAGTCATAAATGGTACTTTTATCTCTTGACCATTTCTACTTATATTCTTAAAGCAATCTATAGTTTTTAGTTGCTTACATGTTACTACATGAATGTTTGTGTTACCATTTGGCACTTTTGTACGGTGGAGCCATTTATTTATGTTTAATGTGTGAATAACTTATTATGCGATATGTTGTTCACAACTGTTTTGCCTAACTTTTTATGCAAAGTGGTTCATTTTAATTGATTTCCATTCTTATAATCGCTGAATGATCTTTATTACCAATTATTATTTGAAATCTCTTTAGATCGCATAATAGAAGAATTACATCCCGGGTTATCATAGATTAGATGTGCTGTTTTCATTAGATTACAATAGCATAGAGTTAGATTAAAGTAGTTTAGATAAGAACTTTTAGATCAGCAACATCCAATTCTGCACACACACACACCCTTAGATTGGGAAACTAGTCCCATTATCCCCAGTTGGACC
>APFE030799326.1:0-52047 GCA_000404065.3 Pinus taeda
CACATTCGATTCAATTCTTTCATGAGCAGATTGAGAGAAGGAGAGCAAGAGAGCAAGGGAGATTTCTGGACAGTGAGCTGCGGAGTATCAGCAGCGAAGTTTCAGCAGCGGAGTAAGAACAACGAAGTTTCAGCAAGGCAGTTTTTCAGCAAAGCTGAGTTTCAGCAAGGCTGAGATAAGTTGTAAAAGTTTGCTTGCTGATTTTTGCTGAATATTTTCTTGCTGTAAAAAGGCTTTTTTCATAAATAAAGAAGAGCTCTCAAACTGGTTTTCCCCAAGAGTTGTAGGGGGTTTTTCCAGGGTCACGTTGACCAAAAATATCAGTGTTTTAATGTGTTTTAATGGCTGTTTATTACTGCTGATTTTTATTTCTGCAATTTCCAGCATTCTGTAAAATTTCCAGAATGTGTTTTCAGCAAATTTATTTTTTTCAGCTTGTTGAATGTATGGTTATGGGAAAGGGAATTTAACTACATGGGAGAAATAAGGAGAAACTGAAAATCGGGGTGGGAAAACAGAAATTTTAACAATAAGAGGGTCTCTGAACAACACCAAGTCGTTCTTAGAAAGTCAAGAATTTGACCTTTCCCAAGGGCTTTGTCAAAATGTCAGTGATCTATTCATCTGTACCGATATGTTGGAGCCTTATAGCTCCCCGCTGCACCATATCTCGAATATAGTGGTACCTGATATCAATATGCTTGGAGCAATCATGGAATACGGGATTCTCTGACAAACGAATCCCGCTCTGATTGCCACACAGGATCACGGTGGTATCCAATGTAAATCCAAATAGCTCACTGAAGAGCTTTTGCAACCAGACTGCCTTGCAGGAGGCCATACTGGCAGCAATGTACTCTGCCTCGGCGGTGCTCAAAGCTACCAACTTCTGCTTCCTGCTCATCTAAGATATCGAGGTAGATCCCAAAGAGAAACAGCACCCGGAGGTGCTCTTACAGTCCACCACATTGCTTGCCCAATCAGCATCAGTATATCCAAGTAGTCTCACATCTCCGACAATGTATCTTAACCCATCAGTAATTGTGCCATGAAAATATCTCAACAGGTTCTTCGCACCAATCCAATGTGTGTGGTGAGGTTCAACCATATGTTGACCCAATGTGTTGACTGCAAAGCATATATCCGGACGGGAGTTCACCAAGAACATCAATGCTCCAACGAGTTGACGATACACGGTAGCATTTCATAACACAGGTCCAGCAGCACTACCGCTTAACTTCTTGAAGTCAAGTTCCATCGGCGTAGTTATGGGCTTGCAGTCCACCATACCAAATCTTTCCAATATCTTCACCGCATATTTTCCTTGAGATAGGAAAATCTCCCCTGGCTTCTTCCAGTTCTAGGAAGTAGTGCATAAGTCCTAGGTCTTTCATCTCGAACTCAAAAGCCAGCTCCCTCTTACATTTGTGAATGAGAGGTCTGCACCTGTTAGAAGGAGGTCATCAACATACAGCACTAGTATGAGAGGTTTGTTGTCTTCAACCTTAAAGTAAAGGTTAGGGTCGACTTCACTCCTAGTGAATCCCAGCTTTATCAAGTAGCTATCGATCCTTTCATACCATGCCCGGGATGCTTGCTTCAGCCCATAGAGGGCCTTCTTCAACCTGCACACATGAGATTTTCGATCATAAATCTCAAATACTTCGGGTTGTTCCACGTAGACCTCTTCTTTTATCGAACCATGTAAAAACGCAATCTTGAAAGTTGAGATCCATCTGATGTAGGTTCCATCCTTGCGAAGCAACAAGGGCTATGATCGAGCAGATCGTGGTGTATCGGGCAACAGGGGCAAATATCTCGTCATAGTCTATACCTTCCTTCTTAGAGAAGCCATGAGCGACAAAACAAGCCTTATATTTTTCTGCACTTCCATCAACTGCATGCTTTATCTTGTAAAGCCATTTTGAGGTGACAACAGCTTTGTCCAGAGGTCAGGGGACCACATCCCAAACATCGTTTTCCATGATGAACTCATATTCCTCGGTCATAGCATCCTTCCATACTTGATGCTTGATGGCATCTGTGAATGATGAAGGCTCATTTTGGATGATCGTGCTCATGATGGTCAGGTATCCCTGATACCTGTTCGGCTTCTTACTTTCACGAAAGGTTCCTCAGGGTGCAATGTGTCCTTCAGCATCATCAAGTGTCCCCCTAAGCCATGAAGGCCTCTTCCTAGAAGAGGAAGGCTCAGGCAGAGGGGGATCAATAGGATCCATAGGTTCTTCCACATCGGGCATCGTCTCTTCTTCCTTTTCCTTTGGTTCCCTGGTGTCAGCTTCTTTAGATCCTCTTTGAGTAGGAAGATTGTCTACTTTGCTAAGAGCCATATCTTCATCAAAGGTGACGTCATGGCTAATTTCGACTTCCCTTTGACTAGCCACATAAATTCTGTAGCCCTTAGTAATTTCGCTATAGCCCACGAAGATTCCTTTCTTTCCAAATGCACCCAATTTATTTCTTTTCTCCTTCGGTACATGAAAATATTCAAGGCTTCCAAAAAATCTAAAATGAGATACGTCAGGTTTCTTACCAGTGAACATTTCTTTGGGAGTCTTGGAACCCAATGCTTGATGAGGGCATCGGTTTTGTACATATACGACGGTGTTTGTAGCTTCAGCCCATAGAAACTTCAGAAGTATTTGATCATGGAGCATAGCACGAACAACTTCCACAATTGTGCGATTCTTCCTTTCCGCCACACCATTTTGCTCAGGAGTGTATGGTGTAGTGGTCTCCCTCTTAATGCCAGCCTCTTTACAAAAGTCATGAAACTCATTGGATTCATATTCAGTCCCATTATCAGTTCTTAAGATCTTGATCTTCTTCTTAGTTTGATTTTCGATTAAGACTTTGAAGTGTCAAAACCAGGAGAACACTTCATCCTTCTTTTTCAAAAAGTATATCCAGGACTTGCGAGAATAATCATCTGTAAAAGTGAGATAATATGAATATCCTCCCAAGGAGTTCACAGGCATCATACATGATATGTCTGAGTGAATCAACTGCAATATATCGGAGGTCTTGCTTTGGCTTGACGGGAATGGTCCCCTTTTGAGCTTTCCTTCAACACATCCCGGACATACACCTTCTTGCTCTACTTGAAATTTGGGCATCCCTATCACCATCTTTCTTACATCGGGTAGAGCTTTATAATGAAGGTGAGCAAACCTCCAATGCCATAGTTCGGACTGAAGAGTTGTGTCACAAGACATGACACCTAGCGGACTTCCTCCAACCTAATATAATGAATCAACTCGAAACCCAAGAGTGAAAGCATCTTTAATATTCTTTTTCCATACACGTACCTTACCATCACTGAAGATCACCTTGTAGCCTTTGTCTTCCTTTGCCAAAACAGACACCAGGTTCTTTTTTAGATCAGGTACATATAACACATCTTGTAGATGAATTGTATTTCCCTGATTCAATTGAAGAGTGACATTTCCAACGCCTTTCACGGGATATTTTGTATTATCTCCAAGAACAATTTCCAAGTTGGTTTCCTTCTCTATCAGATCATAGAGAGCTTCTTTGTAACCAGTGAAGTGCCTTGAGGCACCACTATCAATAAGCCAATTTCCCAGCGAGTCCGGGGGAGCAGTAGTAGATAGAGCTGCTGGTAGATAATATTCATCTTGCTTATTGTTCACAGAGTTAGATTTATACCTGGAATTTCTTACCTTCTTGAATGGTTGTCCTCTTCCTTGATTTCTGGCGCTTCTTTTACCTCTTCCTTTTGTCTTGCCATTCCTTTGATTGCCTTGAGAGGGATTTTGATCATCATCCCACTGAGAGTCCCTTTTATCAGGGCACTCCCTTGAATAGTGACCTATTTTATTGCAATTATGACATCGTCCTTTTCTTCCACCCTTTGGTCTAGCCTTTCCTTTGAATTTAGCCCCAGAATTGTTTCTTCTTTTAGTATGAGAAGAAAAGGCAAAGGGATGACCCTTAAGTATGGGCATTTCTTGTTCTTCCATCCTTGTTTCTTCTTGAATGCATCTAGCCATTAATTCCTCGAATCCAGGGATTACATTATTGTTGAGAAATGTAGTCCTGAATACATACCATTCGGATGGTAGTCCTCCAAGAGTTGTGAGTGTCATTTCCTTGTCAGGAATTACTTCCCCAATAGATAGGAGATCGTTCTTGATCTCGGTGATCCTTAAGAAGTATGCTTGCATACTCTCATCTTTGCCCTCCTTAATTTCCTTTAGCTTATTTCTAAGAAACAAGACTTGATTTACATCATTAACTTTAAATAAACTCACCAGTCTATCGTAGATTTCCTTGGAGGTGTTCAGGTCGGAAACGTAGGCCACTAATTGCTTGTCGATAGAGTCCCGAATGACCTTCCTTGCTTTGACTTCTCCCTTGGTCCATTGTTCCTAGCAGCAGCGGATGCATTTGATGAAGGCTCAACAATTCTGCCTCTCACATGGTCCAACACTTTCTATTCTTCTAATGTTAGATCGAGAGACATCTTCCATCCGTGGTAGTCAGACTTCTCACGGAGTTTGTCTTCAGCAGGGAAGTGTGTTGAGGACCCCGCAATTTGTTTTATTTAGATAGCCTTGCCAACCTTCTCTTCGATGATTGCTCTTGCTCTTGCTTGGGCTTTGTTTTCACCTCAGCTCCAATACCATGTTAAATTATGGTATGTTCTATGCTTAGAGCAGTTTACTTATTTTCTTGAATATTATCCACAAATTAACAATCACGTGTGCAAAAAGTAAAGTGCAGATAGAACATTAAACAATCAACAGAAAACAAGCCAAGACAAGAGACACAAGATGTGGCGGCTAGCCAAGGACAAACCCCAATATGGGGAAACCCTTTGATCAAATCTTCTTTTATATTCAATAGTTCAGCAGAGAGATAGTACAAAATCTAATTTCTGAAATTTTATATCAGCAGCAACAAACCCTAGATCAGCAAAGTCAAACTTAGTCAAATGAGTGGAAATTGACCTCCAATATGCTTGGTCAATTTCCAATCAACTTGCCCTTGAACAGTCTGAAGAAGCAGCCCTAGAACAGCCCCAAAAATTCAGTCAAAATGCAGATTTCTGAAGTTGACTGCAGCCCTAAACTAAGGCAGTGAATACCGGTCAAACCTGAGGTCAGATCACCTTGATTTTTGTGTCAAAGATTGCAGCCTGCCTAGGAGAGGCAATCACACATGATCCGCACTTCTTGGAGGTCAACGCTGGTCAAACATGACTTGTTCTGTTTCTGCGTCCTCTTTGCCCTAGGACGTCTTCCTTTCAACCACATGTGTGAGAAAGAGAGAGAGACTCTTTTTGCGTAGAAGAGAGAGAGATGTGTGTGATGATGAAGTGTCCAAATGAGGAGAATGCTCCTTGTATTTATATGCAAAACGTTGAGGTTGAATAGACATGACTGTTGGACTTCTGAGCCTACATAAGTTGCTAGCCGACTTTGACAATTTTTCCATAATCAAAATAAATTCATATCTCCATAAATACTTATCGGAATCGGATGATCTTTAGATTAATCATACACCTCTCGATTAGAGGAATCTAGGAAAAATATCAGTAGTCACAAACAAGGTGATCCACATGGAGTTTGGCCCTAGTTGCCAATTTTAACAATTTTCTTATCAAAGAAATGATTATAGTCAATGAATATGGATAATAAGAATGTTTTAGGAAACATTTTCCATGTCCTCTAAACAAAATCCTTGTCAAGTTAACATTTTATTAACTAGTAAAGGATTCAACATTAGCAATTCTAATTGCACTACATTATAAAATTCTTACAAATATATCTAAAGCGAACTAGAAAACAAATAGACATACACAAGAACCAAAAGCCATGCAAGATCCTCTTAGGGTCTCAATGATGATGATCAAGCAGCTTGTTATAGTTACATCCATGACTATAGTAGAAGCAATTGAATTTTACTCTTTCACTTTGTAGGTGGACGAGTGGAAACACCACCTTAGACAAACAAAGAGATCCATTAGGTGGTTGGGAAAGGGCAAAGCCATCTTCAAGGAAGTATTTTCAAAAGATCCTGATAGTGGTAACCATTTGGCTCAACCCACTTTGAAGAGAAAAAGCAAAACCATATAGGCCCTAGTTTGAACTTTGAATTGAAAACAATAGTACGAATAAAGTAGTCATATTAATGAGGAGGAAAATCACCAACAAGGGATAATATGACTTTGTGATTTTAATAGGTTTGTATTTTAGAAGGCTTTGCAAAGATAATAATCACAAGCAAGGGGACCTATAGAGCACATAGGCACCTCAAACTAATGTTAGTACCAAAGTGAGGGAAGATGCCATCACAACAAATTGGGGACTTGAACACCAAAGTTAGCTTATAGTGCATGTAGTACTTAATATACCACCCATGTCTCACAATTCTTGCCAATGCAGAATTAACTCTGATTACAAACGCAAACTAACACACAAGCATATAGAAGAAGTCATGATACCATGGAGTCAAAATAACTAAAGCAATTCACTTGTGTAAAACATAGAGTGTCGATGTTTATTATGCAAGGGTTTGGTCAGGTTTACAAATGGAGCCTGTTCTTGATGGTTCTCTTCCTCTTGCGAATCAGCATAACAAAAGGATCCAGTAGGAGGTGCAACAATTGTGATTGAGATAAATGATGCGTGCAATAAAGGGTTATATAGATCAGACACAAAAGGACAACAAACTTTGGATGAGGAGCTAGGGAGATTAGAGCCAAATGAGTAGATCAAGATCATGATGTGGTTCTTCCCTTTAAACATTTATCTTCTTATATTGTAACATTTCACTTTAAGTACATTGAAATTATGTACAACCTTTTGTCCCATATGGCCATTTGGCCATGTGGACAATTTAATAAAAGTTAGATATACATTTATCTATATGTTTTGTCACTTTAAAGGGGATAGTCATTCATCCAACTAAACCCATTGTGTGTAGTGAGTAATCTCACATGCATAACCAGTGTAATACTGGCAGTCATTTATAAGGCTTTACCCACACCCAAAGCTTTGCTAATTCATACAGTCACTTTGGGGTTCAATGTCCCAAGTTGATGTAACAGCATAGTCCTTACCAACATCACTAGGGTTTTGGTATAATGCTTTGTAGTTCCTATTTGGTTCGGCAAATGTTTTGCACCATGCATTGTGCCAATGATTGGTTTACTAATTTTTTATCCTATCCGTTGAATATCACTTTATTCTTGTCCAATGGACAATATATAAAAGCAGTAAACCAATTGCCAATAATTGGCTTACTGCATGGTTCTTCATATTTGCCATTTGATTTTGGTGCCATGCCCGGTGGGTTCCTTTAACTTGAAGTTGTTATCTATGTGATATCCATATAATTGCAAGCCCCAAACAACATGCACAGTGACAACATGTGGGCATGTCTTTGAATCGGAGCCCAAAGTCGGTTGTAGCCCAAAGTCGAAGAAAAAAATAGGGCAGAAAGATTAACAACAACAAAAAAACTCAACACCAGAGAAAAAATGCTGACCTTAAGGCAATCAAAGCGAGCAATTGAACAGTCTGCCCCGCAATTATTACATAAAAGCCCACCCTGCGATTCTGCCCCTTTCTTGTCCTTTCCGTCAATTACCGTACTGTTTGTTGCAATCCCGCTGGACGGACGGTTGCCTTCAGATGCCGCTGAGCCCTTCTGGCCCAAAACCCTGGTCGCCACCCCTTTCTCCCCCACACCACCAGCATTTTCCTCTGCTTTTGTGTGCTGTTTGGAAGAAGCGACCTGGTAATTAATCAAACCCCAATTATCCAGAAAATCAAAAACCCTCCTTACCGAATTAACGTCCCCCACCAGCATTTTTCTGACCTCCGTAAAAGTGATTCTCTTGTGCGGATTTTCGCGGTATCTGTTAATAATGAAGTCCCTATATTCCTTGTATATTTTGGGGGTCTTTGCAGCGGATTTCTCATCGAAGAACTCCGGTAGAAATCTTTGTTCGGTACTGTGAATTTTGTTCCAGGCAAACCAGCCTGAAAAGACAACCGCAAAACCAGAGTATTTAACACGAATCAAAATAATAAACATGAAGTCTCTTCTGCTTTTTTAGTGCTATGCTTACTTGAATATCTCGGAATTTTGTAGATTTCTCTGTGGCGTGGGGGTGAGCTGCCTTCTTTGAAGTCTGACTGGAGAACGGTGGGAGGATTGGCGGTATCGGCAATAGCAGCGTTGGACGAATCATGGGGACTTCCTGCGTGGTTTGAAGTGGTTTCCGGATTTGGGTCCTTGTTTGTATTACCGCTTGTATTGGTGTTGGAGGGGCTCGCCATCTCTCTGGCTCATGCGGCTCCTTGGAAGGACAGGATTTTATACGGCGAAGCCCAACGAAAACCGGTTTTGTATTAAGACCCAATTGAACATAACAACTTGGTCACATGCGGTCGATTAAAATGGAAATGGAGGCGAACTAGATGAAATGATATTTACAATGAGTTTTTAGTTTTTTACAATTTAATATTTTTTTATTTAAATTGATGAATTTAATTTTTTTTTATTAAATTGATGATAAGCTGTTGGTCTCATTTTTTAAAATCTTTCAAACATTTTTTTTATTCAAATGGATGAATTTAATCATTTTTTTACTAAATTGATGATGAGCTCATTTAATTTTTAAAAATCTTTCTATTAGAATGGTATTATCAAATTCACTAAAAATTTTGAGTTTTGATAATACAAATATATTTGATGCATTAGCATTGAATCAACGAGAAATTCTATATTTTATTTAATATTATTTGTTATTTTATATCAAAAACAATCGTCAAAGGTAAATAAACACTTTCTATTAATATTTCAAAATGATATTATATAAGAAGGAGTTTCTTTTCAGAGATCGACTGCAGTGGCATTTACCAAATCATACCTTTTAAGAACTGAAAGTTAGATCTCTGTGATGCAAGCAGGTCAAGAAATTTCTCGCAGATGCAGAGCAGAGAGCTCAGACTCAGACTCGACTCCAACGCACAAATGACTCTAGAACTCCGAATGCCCCTCCTTCTTACAATGCTAATATTTATAATATCCTATCAAGTTAACCGGTTGAAACTTTTATCGGAAACCTGTAACATATGGAATCTACTTTCGGCATGAATATCACGCAGGAAATGATATCCGAAGGACTATCAGCGATGCGTACTTAAAAGATTCGGGCAAGTCGGTACTACCACCTATTATCTCGTCCCTTAAAGGCAGAGCCATATGGGGACTGAATCCAACACTACCTAAAAAGCAAGATTACATGATCTATAGACAAGACGGCCATAATCTAAGACATCGGCTCATAATAATTACAAAGTGGATATTTTAAAGAAAACCCATGAAAACTAAAATGTACATGATATCGAATGAGTGATCGTATACATCAATCACTATTATATTGCCATTCTTCTGCAGCAGCATATTCTCTCATTCTTTTTCTATCTTTCTGATTTGTCCTGATGATGGACCCCCTTTGGGGTTTGAAACCTCGACACAATGAACAAAAAATTGTGGACAATCCGGATCACACCACTGCAAAAAACTTCCACAGAAGCCTTAAATTAAGCATATTCTCTCTCAGCTTCATCCATCTCTAGTAATTGTTCAATGTCGGGAGCAAATATATCATGAGGCAAAGCATCATCAAGCCATGGAGGTGCTTGTTCCAAGAAACAGCAATAAAATGGAAAATGGAATACGTTTACTGGTCTCAGCCTGGGATCTGTAGAAATCTCTCCATGGAGCTGACTTTCAAACTGAATGATGGTTCATCTTGTTGTCTATCCTGTAGGCCTACTTTAGTATCAGCATGAAGAAATTCAAACTCTACAGTGTAGTCATGTTGAGCAGCAATATGGATTTCCCAAATTAAAGTGTTAATGATTTCCTGGAAATTAAAATGACAAATCCGCTCACCCCTAGGCATATACTTAAACATGAACAACTTAAACCAAGGATTCCACCGATTATTAGCACTATCTAACTGTGTCGCATATCCAATGACTCTAACATAACCATGTATCCTAGCCCTCTGATGGATAGAGAAATAATCTTGCCATGTCCAATCAGTATGTTGGACAAAACCAAAATAGATGGGAACTAGTTCTCTAGACAGTGAATAATAGACACGCCAAGGCCTATCTCTATAAGGTAACTCACTATTATAGGTTGTCATACTAGACTCTAAATCAAACCAAATCTGCAAAATCATTTGGATGACTTCTATTGGTAATGACTTGACTCTTAAAACAAAACAATCCCAACATAATTCATATTTACACTGACTACAGACCAAGACTGAACAGATTTTGGACTAACAGACAATAGACTGGACTGGACTTTTACTTAAAGAACTTTCTCCTTTGTACAGGGGTCTGAACATCTTGATGTCTTTGATTTCTGGAGCTCCTTCTCTTGTCAACATGTCTACTAAATAATTTTCTACACCTGATTTATAGACAATATTGAAATCAAAACCTTCTAGCCAGAGAGCCCATCTTAGAACCCTGGTATTTCCTTGTTATAACAATTTCTTGTTGGACAAAATAACTTTCATATGTTTCAGATCAGTTCTAACTAAAAATCTGACACATTTTAAAAACAATCTGAATCTTTGAATTCCTCTTTTGACAGCGAGTATCTCTTTGTGGGAAGATGGATACTTAGCTTCTGTGTCATCAAAAGTACCAGAGGCATATGCACAAACAAGTTCTTTCCTTCCATGTTTTTGTAATAACACTGTAACCCATGTATGATTAGATGCATCTGTTTCAAGAATAAATGGCACATCAGTGTCAGGCAGTTTTAACTTGGGAAGTTCTCTGATTTTGCTTTTTATGTTCCTTACTGCCATAGTCATCTCATTAGACCATTCAACTTTTTCTTTCTTCAGCCTTTTCTGCAAAATCTTATCTTCAGATTGTTTTTCATAGAATTGACGGATATAATTCAAGCAACCTAAAAATCTCTGAAGCATCTTTACATCAAGGAAAGTATCAGGAAATTTTAGAAGATGAAGAAGGATATGAGGTTGAAGCTCTATGTGACCCTGTTCAATATGCA
Organism: Pinus taeda; assembly: GCA_000404065.3. Lineage (NCBI taxonomy): Eukaryota > Viridiplantae > Streptophyta > Pinopsida > Pinales > Pinaceae > Pinus > Pinus taeda. Next base: position 11,104 of record APFE030799326.1, read on the forward strand.
ATCCTAAATAGTCTATTCTGACTTTTCCAATTTGAAACTTTTCTTCTGAGTCAGATAGAACTAAACCATGCTTGTACACCATTTCATAGAATTTTTCTAAATGCAACTTATGAGTATTTACATCCTTACTAAATACAAGAAGATCATCAATATATACAGTTATATACTCTACAACTCCAAAAATATCTTTCATCCACTTTTGGAACTCAGAAGGAGCATTCTTCAAACCAAATGGCATTACTGTCCATTGGTATTGGCCATGTGGAATTGTTAAGGCTGTCTTATATCTGTCATCTGGAATGATACCAATTTGCTAGAAACCGCTTTTTAAGATCAAATTTGCTGAAAACATTGGCATTGGCGATTTTAGCAAGCAACAATTCTTTATTGGGAAGAGGATACCTAATAGGCATAAGAGCCTCATTCAAAGCTTTGTAATTAGTTACCAACCTCTTCTTTCCACGTTTCTGTTCACTATGTTTGTTGACATAAAAGGCCGGACATGCCCATGAGCTTTTGCAAGGCTCAATTAGGTTTTGTTCAAGTAACTGTTGAATTTCCTGTTTGCACAAAGTCTGTTCAATAGGTGACATATGATTAGCACTTGCTTTCTATGGTTTAAGAACATAGCCTTCTTTATAAGGTAATGCTACAAAATATTTGTCCTTGGTCCATAAAGCATCTGGCCTGCTTGCTGTGCAATCATGGTGCAGCTTATCTGAGATTGCTTGCAATGTCTTTTGGCCATGTATTTCTGCATGCTTGACAATCTTTTGAATTTTGGTAAGATCTTGCATGGTATCCTGCAGATTGTCTTCTTCACTAGTCTTGACCTTAAGCTGGTAATCATTCTTTGCAAGAATCATAATCGGTCCTTCAACAGTAGTAAATGTGACTGAGTCTTTGCCAAAGGTGACTGGAAGGAATCTTTTCAAAAAATCTTGTCCCAATAGGACATCTGATCCTGTATCAAAACTGTACAAAGTAAAACATGTTTGTACATGATTCAAATAAACTGGAAAATCAGGAGATATATAATTAATCTCCATTAACTCTTTATTCACAGCTTTGAAGGACAGTTTAGTAGGTTGTCAATAATAAGAAGGAATTGCACCAAATTTGCAGCAACTACACATAGCTCCAAAATCAATTTGTGCATCCAAAGTGTATTCCTTTAAATTTGGCAATTTTATTTTCAAAGAAATTACCACTTTATCTCCTATTCCCATGATATTTACTAAATCTACTTCCTTAAATTTCATGGGCATTTCTTTTGGAATATCCTTCATCAGAATTCTTGTCAATTTGGAATTAGCATCATCCTAATCAGAAATAAGACTTTGAAGTTTAGCTGATAAATGCAATATTTATGATATTGTTAGTTTAATAGATGATTCCAAACTGCTAATTTTCTTCTTGAGAGTATTGATTTCATCCATACTTGTAACTTGAGAAGCTTTTGTAATATGCAATGTTTTGAACATTGAATCAAACTCTCTCTCAATAAATTTCTCATCATCAATTATTCTTTTGGAAGGTAATTGTTTTTCCAAGCTTTTCAACTTTTCTTTCAATCTTCTTCTAGCTGTTAACTGGGACGGTTCAAGCTGTGCTAGCTGTGTCTTGACCTCATCAATCTGATTCTGCAAATTGTCTATTTTGTTGAAGTAAAACATTTTAATATTAGCAATAAAAGTTTCATCAGAGTCAGAAGAATCAGATTCCAAACTTATTTTTCTGATATTAGGTAAATCATCATTATCTAAAGTAGAAGAATCCCTGGAAATTTCAAAATATTCGCCATCTGAGTGGGAAATGAGATCCCAATCTTCTGGATTATGGACTATAGTAAAAACATCCATGATCTTCAACTGTTTCTTGTTCCTTTTCTCTTTGCAAATATTAGCATAATGGCCTTCTTTTCCACATATAAAACATGTTACCTCTTTAGAAGGCTTTGCTCTTTTTATGAATACTATCCTCTTCTTTTTGGAAAACTTAGAAGGATAATATTTTCTCCTAGGAGTATACTTATCTGTCTTGCATGAGCATGAAACTTTTGACACTTTCTTTTTAGATTTGCTACTACATCCAAAATCATAAGTTTCTACAAAATTATTACACAACTTTGTGCTAAAATGCATCTGCTTCTTAAAATTATTTTTAGCTTTTTCTGATGCACATTCTCTTTGCAGAACATAAACTATCATCTGATGTACTGCAGCAAATGAAGAATTCTCAATTTTTACTTCGTTGGTCTCAATATATTGATTAATCAAATTTGGAATTTTTCCTGGCATTGAAGCTATGTAATACCTCAAATAAGCAACATTGTGAGGATTTGTTGCTTGATAAAGAAGTTTTTGCATAACACAATAATAATCATGCAGATAATCCATGTTACACAATCTTTGAGATAAAAAGAGTTGAGCATGATGTACTGAATCTTCTGGTACTACCCCCACAAATTCATGTTTTAAGGCATCAAAAATAGCTTTCAGGGGATCTGTTGGATGTTCAATGATATTGTTCATTTCTTCTTCAGACAACTTATCCCACCATTGTTTTAAAATACCATTAAAAGACCAAATAATTTGTGTGACTATATCAAACCATGATGCTTTAGTTCCAGCTTTTCGTTGTAGTGCCCAAGCATGGACATTATGCAAAACTGTTATAACTTCTTCACTTTCCATACAATCAATATTTACCAAAAGTGTATTGCCAAATCCTTTAGTTGATGGATTTTCAAATTTGGCAGGGACACTTTCCAAATTGTCTCTATATCTAGAAAAAGGGCTATCTACAGATGCTTCATGTGCAAAAGTATCCTTGTCACCTTTCAGTCCTTTATGTGTGAATGTAAATGTATCACCTCTATCTCATTTAGAACTAGTATCTCCTTGAGTGGGTTCTCCAAGAGTTCTGGTAGCATTAGAGGTAACACCAGACATGGCCAAAATTTGCGGAGCAGATGGTTGGCCATTTTATACAAGGGTTTTAAGGCTGACATAACCTTTTGGCAATCTCAAGCTTTCAATAGTAGGAAAAGTGGTTAGCCTATCTCTCATCAAATCTGTTTTTCCTCTGGCTAACATTATTCTTTTTTGTACTTTCTCAATCTTAGCAGTATCTATGTTATCAATGCTTTTGAACAAAATACTTATAAGACCATCTTTTTATTTAGCTGAACTGGAAAAAAAAAAAAAAATTTTGAACTTAACAGATCTACTTCTCTATAATGAGGTGGAGAAGTAGGCTATGGTAATGCATCTCTTAAATGTTCAAGGGACCTGGAAATAATTCCCATGTTGGAATTGATATCATTCAATTTCTGTGTGTTCATTCTATATTCCCAAACATCCATTATAACCACTGTGCATTTTCTTTATATGCTCTTTAATTTCTAGCACATCTTTGGCTATATCATCTTTGTTTTGCAGCATACAACCAACATGATAGTTTGTATAATCATGCATTTTCTCTGTTTCACTCTGATCTGCATCTAACATATTTTTCATCTGTATCCATTGGAAATCTGACTTTAGAGTACCATTCTTGAAAGTTCTTCTAGAGTTTGCAGGTTCTAAATATCTTTCATTAATCTTTGTTGTCAGATCATATTGAGCTCTGGGAAGGCTAAAGCTTTTAATATCAGGCAATACCTTTTCATGCTTCTGATCTTCTAGTTGGAAACTAGAAGATGTACCCGATACACAGAATTGACAATCATTAGATTTATGGGTCAGAGGTTTCTTTTGGGAACAGAATATATTGGTGGCACTGGAACTAATAAAGGAGCAGGAGAAGGCACAACTGGAGGAGGTATTACTGCTTTTGTACTATCTCTACTTCCAAAAAATGAAGATCTATCTAAGATTGTCATGGATCTGACAAGACGGGGGCTTGTGAATTTGAGACCGGAAGAACCATCATAATGTTTGACAATAGACAATTGTCTAGATTCTTTTGATGTTTGCAGTTGAGGATAATTTTGTGATAATGGAATGTAAGTACTATTCCATTCATCAGGTAGAGTGCATTCTGCATATCCTATCTGTAAGGGGGTAGTATTACCGGGAACAACTATTACTCCTTTCAAAGCTCTTGAACACAATTTTGGATTAAGTGGAGGCATTGTGCTGGAAACAAACCGAAGACAAATAGAAGAATGAAGCTGAGTGATTAAAGTTTGTGGAGTGACATTGAAATGATTGAGCTGAATATAGGCATTCAAAAACTCATTTATATATGGGTCATTCAAAGAAACTTGATATCTGGGAATTACAAAAGACCAAACAAGGACATTATTAAGAGGACTCTGAAAACCTCCCAACAATGCATCATTAAAATCATTCATTCTGGCATCTAGAACACAAGTTAGGCAAGAAGTATTTAATCCTGGTCTGACAAGAGGATTAATCCCGAACTGAATCATGCCTATATGAATATATTTGAACCCATGTTCTAAACCCCATTCAATATCTTCTCTTTTAATTAAAGGAACCTAGTAGACTTTCTGACCAGTGGAAATAGGAATGTTTACAGAAGTAAAATGAAAGAACTGAGTTGCTCTGTACTGAAAAGCAGTGATCTTATATAACTTGTCTACTTCTATCTCTGACAATGTCCAATTTGGTTGTGGCTCAAATTATTGAACTAAAACTTTTTCATCATATAATTTTTCTTCAGAAGTTTTGTTCAAATACTTATTCAGAAAAGACCATCTCTTTTACCTAGCAATTTTCTTATCCTCGGGTGTTTGAAGAACAAATTCATTCAAAGAACTAGCCATTGAGATTAAATATAAGTATGCACATGAACAAAGGAGAAAAAGTATTTGTGCTCCAGGAAAGCAAACACAGTAGTTTGTCGCCTCAAACGCTCTCTACCAAAGTCTTATCGCCAACTTCAACTCGTAAACAAAGGCAGGGACAAATACAACTCAATGGGAGAACTAGATAACTATGAAAATTACTTGGACAAAGAACCAGATGGCTCTAATACGACTTTCTATTAAGATTTCAAAATGATATTACACTAGGAGGAGTTTCTTTCAAGAGATCGACTGCAGTGGCATTTACCAAATCACACCTCCTAAGAACCGAGCGTTAGATCTCCGTGATGCAAGCAGGTCGAGAAATTTCTCGCAGATGCAGAGATGGGAGTTTGAGTCATTTGTGTGTTTGAGTCAACACACAAATGACTCAAACTCCCTACTCTACATCTGCGAGAAATTTCTTGACCTGCTTGCATCACGTAGATCTAACTCTCGGTTCTTAGGAGGTGTGATTTGGTAAATGCCACTGCAGTCGATCTCTGGAAAGAAACTCCTCCTGATGTAATATCATTTTGAAATCTTAATAGAAAGTCGTATCAGAGCCATCTGGTTCTTTGTCCAAGTAATTTTCATAATTATCTGGTTCTCCCATTGAGTTGTATTTGTCCTTGCCTTTGTTTACGAGTTGAAGTTGGCGATAAGGCTTTGGTAGAGAGCGTTTGAGGTGACGGACTGCCGTGTTTGCTTTCCTGGAGCACAAAGAATTTTTCTCCTTTGTTCAAGTGCATACTTATATTTAATCTCAATGGTTGGTTCTTTGAATGAATTTGTTCTTCAAACACCTGAGGATAAGAAAATTGCTAGGCAAAAGAGATGGTATTTTCTGAATAAGTATTTGAACAAAACTTCTGAAGAAAAATTATATGATGAAAAAGTTTTAGTTCAAGAATTTGAGCCACAGCCAAATTGGACATCGTCAGAGATAGAAGTAGACAATTTATATAAGATCCCTGCTTTTAAGTTCATAGCAACTCAGTTATTTCGCTTTACTTCTGTAAACATTCCTATTTCTACTAGTCAGAAAGTCTACCAGGTTCCTTTAATTAAAAGAGAAGATATTGAATGGGGTTTAGAAAATGGGTTCAAATATATTCATATAGGCATGATTCAGTTCGGGATTAATCCTCTTGTCAGACCAGGATTAAATACTTCTTGCCTAACTTGTGTTTTGGATACCAGAATGAATGATTTTAATGATGCATTGTTGGGAGGTTTTCAAATCCTCTTAATAATGGCCCTGTTTGGTCTTCTGTAATTCCCATATATCAAGTTTCTTTGAATGACCCATATATAAATGAGTTTCTGAATGCCTATATTTAGTTCAATGGTTTCAATCGCTCCACAAACTTTAATCGCTCAGCTTCATTCTTCCATTTGTCTTCGGTTTGTTTCCAGCACAATGCCTCCACTCAATCCAAAATTGTGTTCAAAAGCTTTGAAAGAAGGAGTAATAGTTGGTCCCGGTAATACTACCCCCTTACAGATAGGATATGCAGAATGCACTCTACCTGATGAATGGAATAGTACTTACATTCCATTATCACAAAAATATCCTCAACTGCAAACATCAAAAGAACCTAGACAATTGTCTATTGTCAAACATTCTGATGGTTCTTCGGGTCTCAAATTCACAAGCCCTCGTCTTGTCAGATCCATGACTATCTTAGATAGATCTTCATTTTTAGGAAGTAGAGACAGTACAAAAGTAGTGATACCTCCTCCAGTTATGCCTTCTCCTGCTCCTTTATTAGTTCCAGTGCCACCAATATATTCGGTTCCCAAAAGAAACCAAAAGAAACCTCTAACCCATAAATCTAATGATTGCCAATTCTGTGTATCAGGTACATCTTTTAGTTTCTAACTAGAAGATCAGAAGCATGAAACAATATTGCCTTATATTAAAAGCTTTAGTCTTCCCAGAGCTCAATATGATCTGACGGCAAAGATTAATGAAAGATATTTAGAGCTTGTAAATTCTAGAAGAACTTTCAAGAATGGTACTCTAAAGTCAGATTTCCAATGGATACAGATGAAAAACATGTCAGTTGCAGATTAGAGTGAAACAGAGAAAATGCATAATTATACAAACTATTAGGTTGTTTGCATGCTGCAAAACATAGATGATATAGCCAAAGATGTGCTAGAAATTAAAGAACATATAAAGAAAATGCACATTGGTTATAATGAATGTTTGGAAATACAGAATAAGCACACACAGAAATTGAATGATATCAATTCCAACATGGGAATTATTTCCAGGTCCCTTGAACATTTAAGAGATGCATTACCACAACCTACTTCTCCACCTCATTATAGAGAAGTAAATTTGTCAAGTTCAAAATTAAAATTTTCTTCCAATTCAGATGAATCAAAAGATGGTCTTAGAAGTATTTTGTTCAAAAGCATTGATAACATAGATATTGCTAAGATTGAGAAAGTACAAAAAGGAATAATGTTAGCCAAAGGAAAAACAGATTTGATGAAAGATAGGCTAGCCACTTTTCCTATTGTTGAAAGCTTGAGATTACCAAAAGGCTATGTTGGTCTTAAAACCTTTGTAGAAAATGGCCAACCATCTGCTCCACAAATTTTGGCCATGCCTAGTGTTAGCTCTAATGCTACCAGAACTCTTGGAGAACCCACTCAAGGAGATATTAGTTGTAAAAGAGATAGAGGTGATACATTTACATTCACACATAAAGGACTGAAAGGTGACACGGATACTTTTGCACATGAAGCATCTGCAGATATCCCTTTTTCTAGATATAGAGACAATTTGGAAAGTGTCCCTGCCAAATTTGAAAATCCATCAGCTAAAGGATTTAGCAATACACTTTTGGTAAATATTGATTGTATGGAAAGTGAAGAAGTTATAACAGTTTTGCATAATGTCCATGCTTGGGCACTACAGCGAAAAGCTGAAACTAAAGCATCATAGTCTGATATAGTCACACAAATTGTTTGGTCTTTTAATGGTATTTTTAAACAATGGTGGGATAAGTTGTCTGAAGAAGAAATGACCAATATCATTGAACATCCAACAGATCCCCTGAAAGCTATTTTTAATGCCTTAAAACATGAATTTGTGGGGGTAGTACCAGAAGATTCAGTACATCATGCTCAACTCTTTTTTATCTCAAAGATTGTGTAACATAGATTATCTACATGATTATTATTGTGTTATGCAAAAACTTCTTTATCAAGTAGCAGATCCTCACAATGTTGCTTATTTGAGGTATTACATAGCTTCAATGCCAGGAAAAATTCCAGATTTGATCAATCTGTATACTGAGACCAACAAAGTAAAAATTGAGAATTCTTCATTTGCTGCAGTACATCAGAAGATAGTTTCTGTTCTGCAAAGAGAATGTGCATCAGAAAAAGCTAAAAAGAATTTTAAGAAGTAGATGCAATTCAGTACAAAGTTGTGTAATAATTTTGTAGAAACTTATGATTTTGGATGTAGTAGCAAATCTAAAAAGGAAGTGGCAAAAGTTTCATGCTCATGCAAGACAGATAAGTATACTCCTAGGAGAAAATATTATCCTTCTAAGTTTTCCAAAAAGAAGAGGATAGTATTCAGAAAAAGAGCAAAGCCTTCTAAAGAGGTAACATGTTTTATATGTGGAAAAGAAGGCCATTATGCTAATATTTGCAAAGAGAAAAAGAACAAGAAATAGTTGAAGATCATGGATGTTTTTAGTATAGTCCACAATCCAAAAGGTTGGGATCTCATTTCCCACTGAGATGGCGAATATTTTGAAATTTCCAATGATTCTTCTACTTCAGATAATGATGATTTACCTAATATCAGAAAAATAAGTTTGGAATCTGATTCTTCTGACTCTCATGAAACTTTTATTGCTAATATTAAAATGTTTTACTTCAACAAAATAGACAATTTGCAGAATCAGATTGATGAGGTCAAGACATAGCTAGCACAGCTTGAACCGTCCCAGTTAATAGCTAGAAGAAGATTGAAAGAAAAGCTAAAAAGCTTGGAAAAACAATTACCTTCCAAAAGAATAATTGATGATGAGGATTTTAATGAAAGAGAGTTTGATTCAATGTTCAAACCATTGCATTTTACAGAAGCTTCTCAAGTTACAGGTATGGATGAAATCAATACTCTCAAGAAGAAAATTAGCATTTTGGAATCATCTATTAAACTAACAAGATCATAAATATTGCATTTATCAGCTAAACTTCAAAGTCTTATTTCTGATTATGACGATGCTAATTCCAAATTGACAAGAATTCTAATAAAGGATATTCCAAAAGAAATGCCCATGAAATCTAAGGAAGTAGATTTAGTAAATATCATGGGAATAGGAGATAAAGTGGTAATTCCATTGAAAATAAAATTGCCAAATTTAAAGGAATACACTTTGGATGCACAAATTGATTATGGAGCTATGTGTAGTTGCTGCAAATTTGGTGCAATTCCTTCTTATTATTGGCAGCCTACTAAACTGTCCTTCAGAGCTGTGAACAAAGAGTTAATGGAGATTAACCATATATCTCCTGATTTTCCAATTTATTTGAATCATGTATAAACATATTTTACTTTGTACAGTTTTGATACAGGATCAGATGTCCTATTGGGACAAGATTTTTTGAAAAGATTCCTTCCAGTCACCTTTGGCAAAGACTCAGTCACATTTACCACTGTTGAAGGACCGATTATGATTCCTGCAAAGAATGATTACCAGCTTAAGGTCAAGACCAGTGAAGAAGACAATCTGTAGGATACCATGCAAGATCTTACCAAAATTCAAAAGATTGTCAAGCATGCAGAAATACATGGCCAAAAGACATTGCAAGCAATCTCAGATAAGCTGCACCATGATTGCACAGCAAGCAGGCCAGATCCTTTCTGGACCAGGGACAAATATTTTGTAGCATTACCTTACAAAGAAGGCTATGTTCTTAAACCACAGAAAGCAAGTGCTAATGATATGTCACCTACTGAACAGACTTTGTGCAAACAGGAAATTCAAAAGTTACTTGAACAGAACCTAATTAAGCCTTGCAAAAGCCCATGGGCATGTCCGGCCTTTTATGTCAACAAACATAGTGAACAGAATCGTGGAAATAAGAGGTTGGTAATTAATTACAAAGCTTTGAATGTGGCTCTTATGCCTATCAGGTATCCTCTTCCCAATAAATAATTGCTGCTTGCTAAAATCGCCAATGCCAATGTTTTAAGCAAAATTGATCTTAAAAGCGGTTTCTGGCAAATTGGTATCATTCCAGATGACAGATATAAGACAACCTTCATAGTTCCACATGGCCAATACCAATGGACAGTAATGCCATTTGGTTTGAAGAATGCTCCTTCTGAGTTCCAAAAGCGGATGGAAGATATTTTTGGAGGGGTAGAGTATGTAATTGTATATATTGATGATATTCTTGTATTTAGTAAGGATGTAAATACTCATAAGATGCATTTAGAAAAATTCTATGAAATGGTGTACAAGCATGGTTTAGTTCTATCTGACTCAGAAGAAAAGTTTCAAATTGGAAAAGTCAGAATAGACTATTTAGGATTGCATATTGAACAGGGTCACATAGAGCTTCAACCTCATATCCTTCTTCATCTTCTAAAATTTTTTGATACTTTCCTTGATGTAAAGATGCTTCAGAGATTTTTAGGTTGCTTGAATTACATCCGTCAGTTCTATGAAAAGCAATCTGAAGATACTAAGATTCTGCAGAAAAGGCTGAAGAAAGAAAAAGTTGAATGGTCTAATGAGATGACTATAGCAGTAAGGAACATAAAAAGCAAAATCAAAGAACTTCCCAAATTAAAAATGCCTGACACTAATCTCCCATTTATTCTTGAAACAGATGCATCTGATCATACATGGGCTACAGTGTTATTACAAAAACATGGAAGGAAAGAACTTGTTTGTGCATATGCCTCTGGTACTTTTGATGACATAGAAGCTAAGTATCCATCTTCCCACAAAGAGATACTTGCTGTCAAAAGAGGAATTCAAAGATTCAAATTGTTTTTAAAAAGTGTCAATTTTTTCGTTAGAACTTATCTAAAACATATGAAAGGTACTTTGTCCAACAAGAAATTGTTAGAACAAGGAAATACTAGGGTTCTAAGATGGGCTCTCTAGCTAGAAGGTTTTGATTTCAATATTGTCTATAAATCAGGTGTAGAAAATTATTTAGTAGACATGTTGACAAGAGAAGGAGCTCCATAAATCAAAGACATCAAGATGTTCAGACCCCTGTACAAAGGAGAAAGTTCTTCAAGTAAAATTCCAGTCCATTATAGTGTCTGTCAGTCCAAAATCTATTCAGTCTTGGTCTGTAGTCAGTGTAAATATGAATTATGTTGGGATTGTTTTGTTTTAAGAGTCAAGTCATTACCAATAGAAGTCATCCAAATGATTTTGCAGATTTGGTTTGATTTAGAGTCTGGTATGACAGCTTATAATAGTGAGTTACCTTATAGAGATAGGCCTTGGCGTGTCTATTATTCACTGTCTAGAGAACCAGTTCCCATCTATTTTGGTTTTGTCCAACATACTGATTGGACATGGCAAGATTATTTCTCTATCCATCAGAGGGCCAGGATACATGGTTATGTTAGAGTCATTGCATATGCGACACAGTTAGATAGTGCTAATAACTGGCGGAGTCCTTGGTTTAAGTTGTTCATGTTTAAGTATATGCCTAAGGGTGAGCGGATTTGTCATTTTAATTTCCAGGAAACCATTAGCACTTTAATTTGGGAAATCCATATTGTTGCTCAACACGACTACACTGTAGAGTTTGAATTTCTTCATGCTAATACAGAAGTAGTCCTACATGATAGACAGCAAGATGAACCATCATTCAGTTTGAAAGTCAGCTTCCATGGAGAGATTTCTACAGATCCCAGGCTGAGACCAGTAAACGTATTCCATTTTCCATTTTATTGTTGTTTCTTGGAACAAGCACCTCCATGGCTTGATGATGCTTTGCCTCATGATATATTTGCTCCCGACATTGAACAATTACTAGAGATGGATGAAACTGACAGAGAATATGTTGTTGCAGAATAATGGCAATATAATAGTGATTGATGTATATGATCACTCATTCAATATCATGTACATTTTAGTTTTGGTGGGTTTTGCTTTAAAATATCCACTTTGTAATGATTATGAGCCGATGTCCTAGATTCCGGCCGTCTTGTCTATAGATCATGTAATCTTGCTTTTTAGGTAATGTTGGCTTCAGTCCCCATATGGCTCTGCCTTTAAGGGACGAGATAACAGGTGGTACTACCCACTTGCCCGAATCTTTTAAGTACGCATTACTGATAGTCCTTCGGATATGATTTCCTGCGTGATATTCATGTCGAAAGTAGATTCCATCTGTTACAGGTTTCCGATAAAAGTTTCAACTGATTAACTTGCTAGGATATTATAAATACTAGCATTGTAAGAAGGAGGGGCATTCGGAGTTCTAGAGTCATTTGTGTGTTGGAGTCGAGTCTAAGTTTGAGCTCCCTGCTCTACATCTATGAGAAATTTCTTGACCTACTTGCATCACGGAGATCTAACTCTCAGTTCTTAGGAGGTATGATTTGGTAAATGCCACTGCAGTCAATCTCTGGAAGGAAACTCCTTCTGATGTAATATCATTTTGATTTTTTTCTTTTTAAATATAAAATAGCAAATAATATTAGATAAAATACCGAATTTCTCGTTGATTCAATGCCAGTGCACCAAATATATCCTTATTATCAAAATTCAAAATTTTGATAATACAATCTCATGTATTATCACTCATTGAGTGGTAATCTTTCTCTCAAGAAGTAGAAGGCTGAAATGGAAAAAGCCTAATGGTTGATCCTCGATGGAGTGAAAAATCATGTAGTCTGTCACATTGTTAGCAAAGGGACTGTCAAGAAGATGTGGGATGCTTTGGCTACGTTGTATCAAGGATCTTCCGAGCAGCGGAAGATGTACTTGGAGGAGAAACTAAGAACCACAAGGATGCAGAAGGGGGGTGCATTGATCCGTTCCTATCGAAACTTCAAGGGGTCTGAGATCATTTGGCAATTGTAGGATCATCACCTGAGTGTACAAAGATGGTGAGGTTGGCCCTGAATTTGGTCTCAAAAGAATGGCAAGTATTTGTCCAGAGCATCCTAGGCAGAGAGAAATTGCCAGACTGGGAAGGGATGTGGACTGCTCTTTAGCAAGAAGAGATGAGGCGAGACTTAGCCAAGTGCAAACTTGACAGCAACAATAGCAGTTGGACGAAGCCAAAGGAGGAGGAAAAGAATGTAGCCCTTGCATCAAAGGGGCAACGAGAGCAGCAGAGGCGGAAGAAGAATGTCTCAAAGGTCAAATGTTTTCAATGTGGTGAATTTGGTCACTGCGCTACACAGTGTCCTCTCAAGAAGGACAAGGACAAGAAACATGATTTGTATGCTGCAACCGCAAATATTGAGGAGGATGAGTTTGCCATGATTGCCCATATATCTCTAGGGGAGAGGTGGGGTGATCCAGTAATATAGTTCGAAAGAAATACAAATGGGGAGGATCCATTGAGGAGTCCACCTCATGGATCAATACCTTGCTACGGAAGCCCATATCAGAAGTAGCAGGATGGACCAATGTCAGTTGGTGCAGTGGACTGTCGGAGTGACAATTGCAATGGCTACGAGGGCCAAAGACTAAGCAGTGTAGAGCAGAGTTGGCAATAGTGTAGTTGGCACAATGCAGATTGTTCATTATTCCTCAAAGGTAAGTAAATAAATCAATAATTATTTAAACAAGAGCAACGACTTATTTGTATACATGATTCATGTGCATGTAGTTTTTAGTTCATTTGGTTATGATGTTACGTTTGAAAGAGAAGATGAACTTATAGCTCTAGTTCATATATACAATGAATGTTTAGACCTAAGTAATTGCTAAAAAAATAAGGCCAAGTATTTTGAAACTAAAACCAAATTATTCCATTTTAGTTTGTGATCTCAAAGTATTGAATATCATTTTTTTAACTCATTCTATTTTTATTGATATTTATTTACGTGGAATGAAAAAACAATTTTTTTTGCAATAATTACTTTTAGTTATCTTTTTGCAAAATGACATTTGTGTTGTTGTTTTTTTGTTTTAATTGTGCACTAATATTTACATTTATTAGTTTGACATCTGACATTTGCCAATTTGCTAAAACAATTAAGTAATTAGCTACAACAATTTGACATTTGCTCCACTTTGCTTAATATAAGCAAACAAGAATAGACAATAGAAAAGGATATTTGTTAGTTATTAATTTTCAAAAGTTTTATTGTCTATGTCATAGTCTCGCCAAAGTTTCTAGTATGAGTTGCACTATAAAAAGAATGTGCATATGTTTTAGTATTTGGAAGAACAAAACAAAGAGGTGAGTGAGTTTGAGGACACGGATTGTAGAGCTAAGAATGGAAAATTCCCGGTAGGGATTATACAATTTATTGTTCAAAGAAGAAACTTGAACTTGATGATAGGCATTAAAGGCTTAGTGCTCCATGAAGTAAAGGAGATGGTTCGTGAAATTAAATGGCCTTGGGAAAATATCCATGCTCGTGCTTTTCTGAAATAATACAAGGAGCAAAAGGTAACAAGATTTATGTACTGATTGCAAGACCAATGATGTAGTTGTAAGGGAGGGACAAGAAACTTGCTCCAAAAGAAAAACAAACATTTGGAAGAGACAATGTTGATAGAGGGCAAGATTCAGTTTACTGCAAACAAAAAAGATAAATATTGTATGATTATAATTTGCAATTAATGGGTTATGTTGCATTGTCATTGTGATAGATATGGATAAATGGCAATTAGAATGTATTGATTTAAATATCTGCGATGCAATTGTGAACCAATATTTTCCTAATTTTTATATTGATTGTGGTTATGATTATGCATGGGCACATGTGTCCTATGCTTTCATGAAAAAATAAATAAGTTAATATAGTAAACAATAGTAATTGCATAGTGTATAAAGTTTAGATTGAAGAAGAATTCCATAACAATCTTTCGTAAATGCTTAATAATATCATAAAAACTTCAATAAATGAAGTTAAGGACCTCAACGATCTATTCAAATTGCAAAACAAGTTCAGTTAGAACAATTGGGTTCTGATATTCTTTGTATTAATGTACAAATCTATGCCAGAGACACTTTGTTTGACATACGGTCAATGTGTATATTAAGATATTTGTTTGCAAAACATTGTTGTGAAAGATCAAACAAATGTACTTGAGTCGATTATGTCTTGTTGTAGTGCTTCTACAGGCTTTAGCATTTATTGTGCACGAGCCTCCATTCCTGCCACAAGGAGCTTGGAAATGAGGATCACAAGTCCCTGCCAATAGCTAAATGCCCTAGTAACTCATGAGCAGTGTCGAGGAGCTACTGAAAGAGTTCGTGAGCATTCTAGAATAGTTGGTGTTGTTGAGATTGCAACAAGATGATGGAGCTTAGTGAAAAGAGTCGTCTTCACTAAGTGGGCCCGCAGGCTATTTTTGGCGCAAGTCTATTTTTAGACATATGGATCATGTTTATGGATTGCAGGTTGTTGTTTATGGATGATTGATCAAGTTGGAAAAAATAGATGGACTTCTATTTTTAGACCACAGCAGAGTGACACCACAGCGGAGTGACTGCTCAGTCTAAATAAAGAACAGTCAAATATTATTAGCTCATAATAATATTTAGACTATAAACTTTGTCTTATTCTCTTGGAGCACTTCAGGATGAGCTACGGATGTGGTACATGCAGATTCCAGAAGGAAATACGTGGTTACCTATGGGATGACTAATATTTGCATGCAGGACTTCAGTTAGAACTCAAGTGAGTTGAGTTTAGTGGACTGGAGGTGCAGTTGATGGAGTTGTGTTCAGTTTAGCTTTGTGAAACTGGTTGTATTTAGTCTAACTGGCAAATAGACTAGAGATGAGTTGGGTGAATTAGTTATTAATTAATTCACAAGTTATTAACTCATAATACAACTAATGAATACATCAGTTAACTCAGTTGCATGTCAGTGCATGTTCAGTTCAACAGGGACAGGTGGTAGAGAATCAGATTTCTATCAGTTGTGACTATAGTTGTGCACCAGATCTTGCACAATCAAGGGATTGAGTATGCCAATGAGTTTGCCCACGTATTTTCCCACCACATTGTAGCTTGTGCTCACATGATTTAGCCAAGGAAATACGTGGTTGCCTTGGAATAATCATCAGTTCTTGAGCAAGTATTGAGCAGCGGAGGCAGGCAAGCAGCGAAGGAGATTTGAGCCAGTGATTGATTCAGATCTGAGCTGTATTGTGTGTAACAGAGGTGGAGATACTTGTGAGAAGTATTATGCTATGTAATGTTACATGACTCAATCATTAATATACAGATAGTTGGGGTTTTTAGCGAGATGCTTTCCCCGGGATACATACTGTGTTAATGTGTGAATGCTCTTGATGTTTTATTGTTATTGATGCTGCTATATTGATGATCAACGTAGAGGAGCTTATGTATTGTGTATGTTTTCCGCAATAGTACATGATCAGGATAATCTCCATTGAATATGTGTTAAATTATTCAAAATTTCTACAAGTGTGTGGCAGGTGAGATGGAAGCTCGATGTAAGGTGGCTCCAAGCTTCTGTCAGATAAGAATCGCGGAAGCGCCTGTGCCACCATGTGAGGAATTCATTATCCGAAGGCAAAGAAGCGCCACTAGATAGTAATCCCTCCATGTAGCTATCACCCAATCTCAGAAGGGGTAACACCATGGAACGTCTTAGTATGGCTTTGACAGAGTGGCGAGGTGCTCATTTAGATTTATAGGAATAATGAATTCCTAAGAGCAGCCTACAGTCAAGAGCATTAGCTGGAGGTAGTTCATGCAACAACAAACTTGGTCTTTGAGGACAGTGCAGAAACGTCAACTAAAGACTATGCGTGGTGCAAAACCAAAGGGTTATGGCACAATCATTCTTGAAAAGTAAGAAAGGATGTTCATTGTGGAGCAAAGGGGAAAAATGTTGAATTTATAGAAAGAATTGGATAAGGCTTATCCTATTGCAGTTAGGACCATGGGCAGTAAAACTTATGATTGGTCCAACACGATTCTCATGTTGTAAGATTTCACATCGCACATGGACTGTTCAAGCAACAAGGTGGGTAACAAAGAGTTAGCAGGACATAATAATAATTGCATAACAACATAAGAAAAGTAGCAACGAAAGCCATTTAGTTCAAGGCTTATCCTTTTGTTTTTATTGATTTTGTGACACGCAAAGGGAAAAAAAGCTTATTATAAACATGAGAACAAGAATGCAAATTATCCGGTCAATATTTAGATTATAAGTTTCATACCAAATAATTACGGAAGAAAGAAAAATAGAAGGTTGGATTTGCCTCTGTTCAACACGCTGTGAAAAGAGTTTATTGTGTGCACATTGGCAATTATTTTTTTGACTCTCAACTCAGTTATTGATATCATTAATCTATATGTTGTATGACACTACAAAGTTCTCATGAAATTTAAGTAATTGATTCTCAAAGCCTATATTCCCTGTATGTTTGTGTTTACATTTATATATAGTTACAATTGTATTGAAAGCAAAACACTTGAGACAATTGAATACAAGAACATAGTGTAGCAAGGAAGCACATATGCTCAATCTATTTTAGATGCCTATCGTGCAACAACATATTACAACTCTTATATGATAAACATGGATCGCTCCATTACAACCGCATTTAAACAAATTGGGCAAAAAATCGTATTTCTTGTCGAGACAACAAAATTGAAGCTATTCATAGACTTGGAAACACATTGCTAAGTATACAACAAATGTGAAGTGGACAAGCAATGAACATTGTTTTGAGTTTGTCTTTGTATTCAACTGCTAGAAGAACAATTTTCATGAACACTGATTGAGTTGAAGAAATAATATATGTTCTGAAAAGTACTACTTTGTTAGAACAACAATCTGATAACTCCGAGTTCTCTAGTTGCAATTGTATTCAGTTCTAAATACTTGACACAAATGAATACAAGAACATAGTAATTGATAAAGAAGTTTTTGACAAAATGCGCAAGTATTTGGCCAACTCCTTGTGCTAGCTTTGTGTATAATAAATTTTTAGCTTGGACCATGGGCATACTCAGTGTGCAACTGAGGTTCAACATAGAATCCTTTGTCATAGTGTGTTTCATCTTATAGGCATATCAGTTTTCATGGACATAATGACACACATACATAACAAGAGACAACAGTGCAACAAAAACTAGTACAATGTATCTTGTTGAGAAAACTTGTACAACAATGCTCAAAAGAATAGTAAGTTTAATGTGCCATATACAATGATAAACATTTTAACAAGAAATATGTGAGTATGCTATATTATATGCATTATGAATGTGAATAGGGATCAAGGCACAATTATGACTGCAACAATTGATTTCCATGCATTCAATTTAAATAAGCAATTGTTGACAGGTGGCAAAAAATCCTCTTGGAACAAGTCAGTATGTGCTCGATCAAGGTTCCAATTTATTTATTTATTTTTGTATGGATTTATAGCACTTGTAACAAAGGTCTTGTTGTTTATCTAAAACTAAAATTAGACCAAGATCTATAGTTCAATCCAGCCATTGATGGCCATGAATATAATATTTTGCAAGATAGTCAAAATTTTGTATCTGGAAAATTTGGGCCACTTATGTTACATAGCACAATAGATATTCTAGCTTCAATAAATGAAGCAACTAGACCATGCAAATGTGCATACCAATTCTCACTGGACACTTTGACATATTGTTCCAATGTCCTGTGCAGTATGCATGTACCAAAATCAATTACAAATGCTCATTTAACTAATGATTTAATCAATCTAAATACCAACAATTAAAGGTTTAAATGAGCATAACACCATGCACAATATCATGAAATTTAAATTCCTAATTGGAATTGAATTCACAAGATTGAATAGATCAGTTTTCGCTGAACATTTAAATAAAAACTTCAAAAATATTTTTCGGATTTTGATACTACCCAGCCAATTCTTTTAATACTTACTGGGATATTTACACACGCATAATTTAAAGTAAATCAATAACAATTTTTATGTCACAGAGAATGGAAAATTTACTTACATTTGACTACTATATTACAATTATCAACTAGGAATAAGCGAATCTACAATTCTTTAATATCTGATTATAAAGAAATGTAAATTGCAAAATTTTCACAAGGAATCTTAAATACAATTATCAAATGTTCTCTCATAATCAAACAACACAAGTCATAGAGTAAAATCATGGGCATTTATTAAGTAATTAAAATCATGTATTAACATAAATGCTATAATTCATTAAACATGAACACTAAAAATGGTATTGAAAAAAGTCGACATTTCTAAATTGATTAAAAACATTCAAGTTTGCAGTCTTCACTAATTTTGGACCCTTTGCACCAATGCATAAAGGTCCATAAATACTAAAATATAATAAAATAAAATAGGTCTTGGAATGTCAAAACCAACAGTTTTTGTGAAACTAAAGACTGAATTCTAAAATGTTTTATGTTCAATTGAAATCTGGCAGGCAAGCAGGGATCTTCTCCTCATCTTCAGGGTCTTCATAATTAATACTAAGTAGCAGGTCAGATGCATGTACTTTGATATAAGGTGCCCATTGTGAATATAAGTCGTACAATGTAGAGAAATAAATGAGAGGAAACTGATTGATATTGATATGACAGATGGCAATTAATCCTTGTGCCTCCTTCTTCTTCCTCTAATATTTGACCTCAAGCTTGGCAATAAACCTAGTTTGCTGAAAAGGCAGTTGCAATTTTTTTTGGAAACTTTGTTGTGTCCAAATTGTAATGTTTTAATTCTCCTAGAACTACTTCCTTTAATGACTTACAGCCTGATAGGTCAAATTCTTCTATAAAGTATGTTCATTTTTCCCAAATTGATAAACATTGTTCATATGTCATTTGTATGCACGCTCTAATTTCTTTTTGCTCTCTCTCCCTGCAGCTTAGCGAAGCAAGCACCAATCTTTTGTCTCTCTTAGAAACTCTTGGAATTTCAATAGATTTAAATTCATTTTCCTAGTCAAGTATAGAGAGAAACTTGCTTTTAACTGATTTTTCTTCTTGTACCAATGAATCAATTTTTTCCTAAAATATTTGATTTCTTCATAAACCATTGAGATTTTATCCATTTTTTTTATAGAACTTTGATTGATTCTTCTTTAAAATTAGACAAATTTGCAAACCATGATCTTTGAAAATATTGAGACTTTGTGTTGCTTGTTGATTCTCATTCACTTGATATTCAAGAGATTCAATCTCCTATTGCAAAGTTGTGACAATATTAGCAAATTTGTTTTCTGCTTCTTTCTTCCAAACACTGATTTGGTCTTCATGTAATTTTCTCAATTCTTGAATTTCTTGTCCATGTTTTGCATTCACTTGTTCCAATTGTTTCTGAAAATATTTATAGAGGTTTTCTTTTTCTACAGTGAATCCTTGAATTAAATTATTAGAATGTCAATGCAAATTTTCTTCACTGAACAATTCATTTTTCTTCAACTTTTCCTCCAAAACTTTACTTTTTTTTTTAAACTGTTGTTATATGAAGTTGCGAGCTCGTTCAGATGATATTGATTGTAATTGACAAAAGCTCCTAAAGCTTGGGAAGATTCCTAAGTTTTTTCCTTTACTTCACCCTTAGCATGCTAGTTGAATTTAGATACTGTTTCCAGAGTATCATGTTTTCTTTTCTTTGTTCTTCGGACAACTGATTTTGTTTGACTATTAAAATAATAATTTGTCAACGATGGAATAGTATCTGCAATTGGCTCTAATACAAAAACCAGTTTAAACAAGAATGATTCCCAAGAAATCTTAGTATAAATCGGTGTTACTAATGCCTGAGGAGATACAGTAGATATAGTATCCAGATTGTTATATGATTCCATTTTTTGCTCATTTTCCTTGGTAATGGTTTCAGTAGATACTTTTTTTCTTTCTCCTTAGGTACTTCCAGTTTTTTTACTTCTGCATTTTCTCGTTTCTCTTGCTTTGGTTTCCTAGGAAAATTAATGACAATAATCTCTTGTTCAATTGTTTCTTCTTTTTCAGGAGACTTTGCTCTTCATGTAGTTTCCTTTTCCTCTTTCAAATTTTGTATTGATGTAGATTTAGCTTTTTCACCTGACAACAAAACCTTCTAATTTTTCAATTTCTAATATTTATCCCTTCTGAGAAACAATAGAAGTCTCTAAAGTGAGTTCATTGAAATTAAATTGCAAAAATTCAGTAGACTTTAAGTCTTCGAATGAAATGTTGAAGTGTAGAGCCTTTTCCTTTAGAAAAATTCCGTACAGTTCCTCTCTAAATTCTTGCAATCGTTATCTTGATTCATTATGTAGGACTTTTCTTCTTTGGACAACTCACTGAAAATCATCAATGCGTATAAAAACCTCATCAAAAGGTGGTTCCCCGTGAATAATTGTTTTAATATAGCTAACTATTATATAATGATTGTCAATGAAACTTGAGGATCATAGTTATAATGGGGCAAAGTAACTAACCAAATTTCCTCAAGCTCTTTGGCTTTTATGATTTTGTGCCCTTTTTCTCGGATATTTAATGTCACCAAACTTTATTGGGAAATCAGGTCAGAGTTCCTTTTGCAACATACTCAACTTTTTGGCTTTCCCATACAAAACAACTTGATCAACCACTTCTCTCAAAGCAAGTCTTTCTGGAATATATCGGGGCAGAAGATGGGGACCAACTTTGTTGCCAAAAACTTTGATATGGGAAAACAATTCTTCAACAAACCATCGACCTATTGATTCTAGGACTTATTTCATATTATCACTTATTCTAGGAGGTATTGTTCCAAACATGACTTGATGCAAAGGAATCAAAACATAGTGACAAATAACATAAAAATGGTATTTAAATTAGATTCCCATAGAATAGGAGCATAATTTTGAATCGGTAGTTGCTTGTCAAACAATGAATTCCATTTCATGATGGGAAAAGGGACTGAAGCAATAACAACATCTAACAAATAATCAAACATACAAAAAATATAATTGAACTCGGGACAAGATGATATTAACAGCTTCACTGAATCTGTGATATTGTGTGGCAACAGGTCAGCCCAGTTTAGGTGTTTCCCGTCATTCAAAATGCTATGGATTATTGGGATCCATTTAATTTTACAATGCTCTGGATCTTGTTCCCCATATAATCTGCTTAGCATATGAATAAGAAATCTAACATGCTTCTTAAAAATAGTCATTGGATAGTTCTTTTTTCCTTTGAGCTTGAAACATTTTGCTTCTTCTCTCAATCATCCTGCAATTACTATATCATAATTCTCTTGACATTTCTTCAAGACAATACTTCAAAACTTTTGAAGGAACTCAAAATTGAGTGCGATATGCGGGGGACTGAGCTTATATATAGTCGATAACACTTTAGATTTCTAGGATGCTATCTCAATTTCTTGATGGTTAGATATTTTTCGGGTTTTAATATCAGCGCGAGAGAGAATCCACGAAATCATGTCATAATATCCCTATTTTCTACTTTATGTAACATTGTTGCTCGGATTGCTTCAAACTGTTTGTTCTTTGTTTCAGTAGCTCTTGGGTTATTTGACCATTCTCTTTGCTCAGAGAATTCAAATATCTCCACGCGGTCATCGTACCTTGTTTTTGCGTCTTGTAGGTTGAATCTGACATGAGTAATGCGCCGAAGTTCACTTATTGTGTTGTTCCAACATCTATGGTCTTAATCTTTTCTTTAATTTTCTCTATTTGTTGCTTTGCCACTGTAGATATTCCCTTTTCCCATTATATAACCTGTAAACAGTAACAAAGGATATATAATTTTTGCTTATTTGAAATTTGAAATTGAGTTCATGAATTTGTAAAAGAAATAACGTTATGCTTACACATTTTTTTTTTGAAATTGGTACTGTGTTTCCTTAATTCAATGATTCTTGCAACAAGACTTAACAAACGAGCATGCAACCAGAACACCCTAACATCTTAAATTTGCAGTTGGATATTTTGCATTTTTGGCATTTTAAGAGTTGTAAACATTAAGAAAGCATATATAAGTTTTGATTATACAAAAATTGGAATTGAATTCAATAATTTGTAAAAAAAAATAACATTATACTTGCACATAATTTTTTGAAAATGGCATTATGTTGTCGCAATTCAATACTTCTTCGAACAAGAGTTAATAGAACAACATTCAAGCAAAATAACTTAAAATCTTAAATTTACTGCTAGAAAATTTCAATTTTTTGGCATTTTATGACTTGTAAATGCCAATATAGTATACATAAGTTTTGCGAATTTAAAATTTGAAATTACACATAGGAATCTCTAAAACAAATGAGGTTATGCTTACAGAGAGTTTTTTGGAATTGGTACTCCGTTCACTTAACTCAAATTTTCCTTGAGAAATATTTCAAAAGAGAGCATGTAGGCACAATAGCCTAAAATTTTAAAATCCTGTCTAGAAAAATGTGAAAAATGCAAATGAACGTGTACATAAATTCCTTGTAAACAAGTCAACTGTTTTTGTTTCTAGGAATCAACAAAGTGTTAAAAAATTTATTATTGATTTAACAAATAATGAATTAAACATGAAACAAGAAATTTCAAAATCTTTATTAAAAAGCACATTGCACATAAATCAACAAAAATGGTATTTTATTAGCATGATCAAGTAGATCAGAGGTTGGGCAGTTGGCTAGTCGGACATTGATTTATTTTATGATTAATTTGTTATATCTGGATTTCGACTATACTATAGTCAATTTTTGTCTTTATTGTGTCATTCATACAATTGGGAGGTTGGACAGTCACACATTTTGTTTGTTTGTTTGTGATTCACCTATTGTATCCCTACCCCGATTATAACATACTTGAGTGGTTTCATTAGGCTATATAGTTTGGAGGTCGGGCAATGCTAGGGTCTGGAGGTCACTCGGATTATTTAATAAAAATTCCTAGTCATCGTGACTTTCTAGTCACATGGTTTGAAGGTCGGGTAGTCCAGAGATTATTTTTTTAACAAAATGTTTCTCGATCAATTCTGCGACTTAAGTCTTCAAAAAAAACAAAAAACAAAATTGTTTAATGCCTTTTTGTTTTGTTTTTTGTTTGTTTGTGATGCATGAAAGAAAAAAATGTTTCTTGTAAACCTGATGACAGGAATGCAAACGATTCCTGAATTTTTAAATTATATCGTTTGTATCAAAAAATTACATAACATGTATCATGGAACGAGTGAGTATTGTTTTTGTATTTTGAATCACAAAGAACATTAGCAGTAATACACAGGGTTTTTATTCCTGTTGTGTTTAATTAATTTATGCTCATGCGTTAACTACAATTGAGAATGAAAAATGACTCACACATGCAATTCTACCTTTAGTTCTTGTGTGTTATTTACTTAATATTAGCAATAAAGACTCAATTAGTAAATGTCTAAATAGATTTTTGGATTCTAATTACCTGAAACTAGCAATTAAGACTAGATTCGGTAATTTCTACATAATTGTTTACATGTGCCATAGTTAAAGTTACTAATGTAGACTATTTTTGATAACCATGAAGCAAATTGTTCAAGCAGCGGAAAGCATTTTATATACTTGCTATACATAGAATATTCCTTCAACTAAAATACAAGGTTGTTTTGTTTTTTCTTCCAAAACATTTAAAAATATTTTTGCGACAAAATGCTTTGAAGACACTTGTATCATGTGTAGCAATATTGCAGTGAAAGCAATGAATAAGAATAATATCAAAATAACAGGGACAAATGACTAACAAAGTTTTTGGATTCTAAACGTTTGAACAAAGGAAAGTATATCTAAGATCACCAAAGATATCATAGCTATCATGTTTTTCACTGGTTTCATCTCTGATGACATAGATTTTTTATTATCTTTCATAACGCATAACTGCAAAATCAACAAGAACAAATCAATGAACATTGATCGGGACATGAAAGGTAATAACACTGATAACATTTGTCTTTATTTCAATAAGAATCCTAGAAAAGGAGGAGGAAAATGGAATATTGATCAATGATTGGAAGATATATGTCGTGTCCTTTGTTAACAAAAATCTATTAATTAGCAGTTTGATCAAAGTTGCATAGAGATACTTTGCATGTTCAAGGATCCTTATATTGACTTAATGTTAATCAATGTTTTTATTATTATTCATAGCTCACTCATGAAATACCATTTCTATACCTCTAGTTAAATTCGATGAAAAAATACAAAGATAGATATGAAAAACAAGGCAAAACTGCAAATTTTGTTATGCTAACAACGAGGACAATAGAAGAGTATCCAGAACACATGGTGGTTCTAGTGTTCGAGAACCATGAAATTTCCTACAAGGTTGGCAACAGAGACAACATTAGCACAAATCAAACATAACCATGTATGGATTGGTTAACATGTGACAAACAACAGTTTTTCCCTTGTACATGAAAGCATTTTTTTTTTTTTTTGTATTACAACAACAATAGTTAGATTTTACTAGATATCAATATCAAGTCAAAGCACATAGGGAGACCTTGTAGAGGCCTAGTGCAAAAATCAATATATCATAATTAGTCTTGTGAAAAAAGGCCTTAGTGTCAATGTAAAGCAAAAAAATTCAAAAAGGACAAGAGTAAAACATGTTATTTATGACTTCTTGGTTTACCTAGAAATCAATTTCACATTATTGTTGTTTTTCTAGTTTTTGGATTCAATGAGCTAGTGTAACAACTTGTACCATTCTGTAAACAAAAGAACAATATAATACAAAACCCATAACAAAAGGCAACAAAATGAATTATCTGCAAAACCACACGATAAAACAAATACTAAGATTGAAAAACACAAAATTATAGGGAAATTTATGCATTGTGAGATTAATTATAATATTAACATTAAAATATTAAATGGTGAAATACATGCAGACTAGTTTCAGTTCCAGAAATGAGTGCATTATTAATTGTATCATGATTATGTGGATGCATAATACTGCTATACTGAGTACATCAAATGGAAGATAAGTGTACTCAAAGAGTATTTCATAAAACTTTCCAACAATATTAAATAATAGGTAATAAGTGCTTAAAAAACACATACCTCTTTATCCATAAATTTATGCTTTTCTGCTCCCTCAGTCACTGCACTATTTGAAGTGTGTGGCATGTGTTTTGGATTGTCACTGACGTTAGTTCATTGATTCATTGACAATATTGGTACAATAAAAACAGGTAGCTGGAGAGCAATTGTAGACACATTTTCTATTATACTCCGTAATTCTGTTTTAAAATGCCCATCTGACGTATGTTTTTTATTACTGTATTGATGCAAATAATAGTTTCCGCCTCCAATTCAAGGCTAAATAAAACTGAATTAACATTGAACATAGTTCTACTATGCTTAATGAATACAAGGATAAAATCACTTGATTCAATGATTGAATAATTTTCGACATTTTGGAACTAGGTGTGTCCAAACATACAAGTTTAGCAATATTTTTATCAATCATAATGAATTCCATATTGTTATAGTGAAAGCACAAACTCCAGAGTGACGTGAGACATCAAAAATAAGAAATCAAGTTACCAATGATTCATATATTATTTTACAAATTTCTCAATATCTTGTTTACAATATATCTAGGGTGCTAAATTGTATATGTTAAATAATAAATACACAAAATACCTAAGACAATATCGTTACAAAAAACACTATGGTAGAGAGAAACTAAAATCTGTGATAATCTCTAAGTAAGATTGATTACATAGGTCAATGAAAAATCTATTATAAGAGCTCACAGTTCAAAATAACTAATATATTTATTATTCATAGCAATGACAATGTGCTACAAAAAAGGGATCACTGATTTCAAATAGTACATATATTGTTCACCATATATAAAATAATCATTATTACAATATAAACATTGGAAACTATTAACATGTGCTATGGTAAACAATAAATTGTTAGCTTGAAATGGAAAAACAGGTGGCTATAAAAACGATGCATGCATGTGACCATGTATCATTGATGACCAAGAGCCAAAAAATTATTCGACATTACTGTTATTGCACCTAGCATTAGAATAATCAAACGTTCCTTATACTACAACTAAATTTGTACTCTTTTGCAAGCTGATGCGCATTACAAGAAGAAACAAAGAAGATTAGAAAACATAAACACTACTACACCAAGGGCACTTTTAAGACAATAAATATTTTGTCTTAAAATGTCACTTTTTTATTTTAATTATTTTACATTAAAATTTAATATCAATTGAATTGTCTTAAATATAAAATTTAAGACAAAAACAATTTGAGAAAAAAAATTATATTTAAGACAAATACATTTTAAGACAAAATTTTAAATTTAAGACAAAAACAGTGTAAGACAAAAATATTTTAAGACAAAACTTTATATTTAAGACAAAAATAGTTTAAGACAAAAATATTTTAACACAAAACTTTATATTTAAGACAAAAAAGTTTAAGACAAAAATATTTTAAGACAACTTTATATTTGAGGCAATGGCCACATAAGACAAAACCCATTTAAGACAATTAATAATTAAGACAAAAACATATCAATTTAAGAAAATATTATCTAACAACTACAAAATTGACTCTAGCAATGCACCTTAAGTTTGCCATCTTGCGGGCTACTACTATATCGCGCCTATACCAATGCTACTATTTTACTTTCCAGTGATGTTATCTTATATAAAGACAACAACTTGTTGGGCTCTTCGTTTTGTGGGGGTAGCCGACTTTGAAGAATGTGAAAACTTTCCTTGGCAAGATTTCCCATACATTAATTACTCTTTTGTCCCTTCAATCTATGTTGATACAATTAGAGACAACTTGTATGTATTTACATTCGACACTACTACATGGAGGGGAATTTTATAAGAGAAAACAAATCTTTTGTCTTAAAATTTTCAATATGAGGCACTAGCAAAACAAGGAAAGAATTAGGGGTTAGTCTTTACGCTATTAATGGGTTCTTCAAGAAGTAGAGCAATGGAAGTTGAGAACAACTAATGGGATTTAGGGTGATGGAGGTTGAGAACAACTAATGGGATTTAGGGCGATGGAGGTTGAGAACAACTAATGGGATTTAGGGCGATGGAGGCTGACAACAGAGGTGTACATTCTGAGAGGAACAATGCAGGCACTTTCGATGAATGTGGGTAGGTGGTAACATAGTTGAAGTACTTTTCAGGGTCTCCATTGATTGTGTTTTGATATGCGTTTTTTGACTGTTTTATTTATTTTGAACACTACTTATATCCATTGGTTGTTGTTATTAGCACATTGTTGTGCTGGATTGGCAACATGGATTAGATTCACCTAAAGGATTGTTGAAAAGTGCAGCAAGAAACTCCTAATTTAATTTTGCCTTGATTAAATTGAGAAAAATTGAATTTCCACATCCGTAGACAACTTGGATGCAATTAGCTTGTATGACATGGCTTGTGTCACCCATTTTACTCAATAAATTTGAGTTGGAGGAGTTATTGTTCAGTTAAGCATGTGTGATTGCTAATTTGTAGCAATAAAAGTCAATTATCTCAGGTTGTTTTCAATTAAACTAGTTCTAAGTGTTGAAGAAACTAGTGGAAGGCTAGTTGTGCAATGGGACTTCAGTCAAATGCATGATCATCTAGTTAATTGATCAATAAACCCAAAATAACTAGTGCATGCAAAGAATTCGGGTTCCCCAGCTATGGTGGAGATTCCAAGGCAGTGTAACATTAGTTGTAGACTAGTCTTGAGCGTACAAGTGTTGCATGCAATCACATGATCACCCTTAGGAATTGCGCAATCCATTTTGGAAAAAAACCAAAATAATAGGGGCCTAATTTCTGAAGGAATTGCACAAGGAAATAAGGGCTCAACCAGAGGCAGAAATTGAAAAAGTTTGGGTTTGAGATTCTTAGTGTGCAAAGAGATAGGTTATTCACTTACAAGTTGTGCACAATTGAGTAAAGCAATTGTAATACATCTATATTCATCAGATTGATGCAAGAAGGCATTGGATTTTTTAGCAGATTGCTTTCCCCAGGAAAAATATTGTGTGCATGTGTTTTATTTCATATTTCATGTCTTAAGTTTTTGTTCTAAATTGTGAATTAACTTCTGTAGAGCAGTAGAGTAGATTTGTGTCTTATTATTTTGAAAAAACTTCACGAGCAGTTGCAAATATACACCATAATTTTTACTTCATATCATAGTAGGATTCACATTAGAGTAGGAATTTCAAATTTGTTTCTCAAGAGGTTTGAATTTGCAGTTTAGTGTAGGAATATCTCTTAAGAGCTGAGAAGATGACCTTCAATGGGTTGAGTCTAGAGTATGTCTTGGCAGGTAGATCTAATTTCATTGACGGGAAGGATCACATGGAGGAGGTATTCGATGGTAATGGATTGCTAGAATACATCAAGAGAGATGTTGCAAAACCAACATAATCTGATGCCTCAGTGGAAGAAAGTTGTAGCTAAGGTGTGGAGAATAATATTGGAGGGAGTATGGGACCACATTGTCAGCAATCTCCATAGGAAAGAAAATCTTTATGCAATGTGGTAGGCATTGACAAATCTGTTCTAGAATAGTAGTGACCACAAAAAGTTGGTGCTCAAGGATAAACTTTGAAATATCAAGATGTAGAAGAATGACTTTATCCTGTAATATTTGAGGAGGTTCACACAAGTTTGTGATGATCTTGCAGGAGTTGGCGTTACTGTTTCAAAGGATGACTTGGTAAGAATAGCCCTTTTAGGCCTTCCCAAGAGTTGGCATAGCTATCAAGATTAAGTGAACAGGAGGGAGAAACTACCGAATAGGGAACACTTATGATACAATTTGGTACATTAGGAAATAAGGCAGAATACCAGATATGGGACTTCATCCAAGGGCAAGGATTAAGAAAAAATTGCATTGGTTGGAAAGGGAAAGAAGGGAAAAGGGAAGAATTCTCAAACCAAACTAGAATCCATCCAAGGGGAAAAGAAGAAAGGTTTGTGAAAAATTAAATGCTTCCATTGTCATGAATACAGGCACTATGCCATGAAGTGCCCAGAGAAAAAGGCAAGCAAGAAGACCTTAAGAGGAGCAGTGGGTGAAGCCTTGGCTTTACGGTTTGACCTTGACTTTACCCTTATCGCATGCATGTCCAACACAGTGATGGGGAGTGTGTGGTACTTGGACTCAGATGCATTGTTCCACGTGACAGGGTCTAGAGATTTTTTCAGTGACCTGGAGGAGAAAGATCTCCAGATGTACATCAAGCTCAGGGATGACAAAAGGTACAACACAACTGATATTGGTACAGTCACCTTTCAGAGGGAGTCAGGCTCCCCTCTCAGCCTCAAGGATGTCATGTTTGTTCTAGGCCTAAAGAAAAATATCATCTTTGTTGTAGTTTTGGAAGATCGTGGTTATGATGTTATCTTCAACAAAGGAAAACATTCCTGAGACACATAGCCACGGGATAGGTGAAGAATATCGAGGTTTGTGTGATGAATCTATGTAAGTTAGATGTGGAATATTGTGTTGCATTAAGCACGAAGGAAGAGAAAGAGTAGGGCCACGATGTAGGTGAACTTTAGCATATAAGACTTGGCCATTTGCATCATGGCACCTTGAATATTATACAACAAATAACCACTAGCCTCCCTAAAGTAGCACTTGAGCAACATGTTATATGCAAAGGATATACCTTGGGAAGTACACAAAAACTTCATTCCATAATCAGGACAACAAAGTGCATGTAGTCCAAGAAAGGATCCACTTTGATGTCTGTGGACCTCTCTTGATAACATCCACTGCCATACACAAATATTTTGTCCTTTTTATTGACGACTTCTCACATAAGTGTTGGATCTCTTCATGCGGAAGAAAGATGAGACATTCTCCGAATTCGTAGAATTCAAGCCAGTGGTTGAGAAAGAAACCAACAAGAAGATGAAGGCTCTCAGGAGAAATAATGGAGGTGAGTATGTGTTGAATGAATTTACAAATTTATGTGTGAAAGAAGGCATTCGATGAGAGTTGACAACACCCCACAACCCACATCAGAATGGGGTGGGTGAGAGAAAGAACCATAACATTTTGGGAGCAACGAGGGTGATGTTGCATGACCAAGGCATACATCTGCATTTGTGGGTTGAGGCATGCAATACAACAGTCTGCTTGCATAACTGAAGTCTTCATTGGATTCTTGGTATTATTACACCGAAGGAGGCTTTCTCAGGAAGAAAGCCGGATGTGTCGCACTTCAAGATTTTTGGAGCCTTTGTTTACTACCATGTCTCCAATGAATCAAGGAATAAGCTTTAGTCGACTGCAGAATTGGGGGTATTTGTTGGTTACATAGAAACTCCCCACAACTAACATGTGTACTTGCCATCACTCATAATTATAGTTGTGCGAAGGGATGTAAATTTTGATGAGGAGAAATCTATGTGGTGCTCTCTTGAGAGGGAGCTTTAGATCCCACCAAAGGATGACATTTTAGCTCCAAAAGAGGAACCTGAGGAAGTTGTAGAGAAACCACAAATTTTGGATCAGAGAGTGGAGACATTCACTAAAGCAAAACCTATAGAGAAGGCAGAAAAAGAACTAAGGAAGTTTATTGAATTGTGTAGGATGCGAAGGAGAATGTGGGATATCCTTCAAATTTGTGTAAGCAAAGGAGGTCATTTGAGAGGTACACTGGCTACATGGCTCTTATGACTGAGCTTATAGAGATTGAGGCATCCTGTTTTGAGGAAGAAATAGAGCAACCTGTATGGGTTGATGCAATGGTGGAGGAATATGAATCCATTGCAAAGAATAGTGTTTTGGAAAATGTCCCAAGACTAACATATAAATCAATAGTGGGTTTGAGATGGATCTTTAAGGTAAAACAAGAAACAGACGGAAACATAGAGAAGTATAAGGCCAAATTTGTGGCCAAGGGGTACCCTTAAGTTGAGGGAATTGACTATGAGGAGACCTTTTCTCTTGTAGCAAGGTACTCATCCATTAGATCAATTCTTGGTTTGGCTACGCAGATGGGGTGGAATATTCACCAGATGGGTGTAAAATTAACATTTCTCAATGGGGTTATTAAGGAGGAGGTGTACATAGAGTAACAAAAAGGTTCTGAGACATTTGATCAAGAGTCTCATGTGTGCAAACTCAAGTGAGCGTTGTACGATCTCAAACAAGCACCTCGTGCTTTGTACACCAAGATCGATAGTTATCTCACCGGTTTGGGCTTCACCATAAGTGAAGTAGATGTAAACCTTATCACATCTGGATAGAAGGTAAATTGCTTATTATTGCCTTATATGTTGATAATTTTATTTTAACTAGTGATGAGTAGTTGATAATATCTTCCAAGGAGGACCTTTCAAGGGATTTTGAAATGAAGGACATGGGTCTTGTGCACTACTTTCTTAGGTTGGAAGTATGGCAAGGTGATGGGGAATTGTTTACCTCTCAAGGCAAGTATGCAAATGAGATATTGCATAGATTCTACATGGAGAGTTGTAAACCCATGGAAACACCTCTAACGAACAACTAGAGGAAGGAGGATGCCACTTCAAGTGAAATGGATGCTACCATTTATCGGCAATTAGTGGGTGTGCTCATGTATCATGTGAACACATGACCATATATGTGTTGTGTAGTCAACCAGACAAGCCAAGCTATGGTTAGGTAAACCAAACTATTTTGGAAGGAAACTAAGCATGTTTTACGGTACCTCAGAGGCACTACCCAGTTTGGACTATGGTTACAAACGAGCAGAGGGAGTGATGTTGTGTGGCTTCACAGATGCATATTGGGCACGAAGTCCATTAGACCGAAAGAGTACATCAATTGGAATTTTCAATGTTGGATCCACAATTGTTTCTTGGTACGACAGGAAGCAAAGATATGTGGTGCTCAACTAGACAGAAGCATAATACATGCCTGCAAATCAAGCAACACGTGAGGTGATATGGATGAGAAAGATACTTGTTGGACTATTTGGTCAGATGATGGATCCAATTGTGATAATAAGAGTTGCATCAATCTCTTTGAGAATAATGTATTTCATGATCGATCCAAGCATATAGATATACAATATCACCATTTACGGGACTGTGTCTAGAGGCAAATGATGTTGCTACACTCCATTCTGACAGAGGAGCAAGATGTTGACATTTTGACAAAAGATTTGTAAAGAGGGAAGTTCGATTTCCATAGGTGCAAGATAGGGTGGTTGATAATCCCTTTCTTGCAGAGAGGGAGTCTTCAAAAATGAAGTAAGAAATTCTCAATTTGATTTTTCCTTGATTAAATTGAGAAAATATGAATATCCACATCAGCAGACAACTTGGATGCAGTTAAATTGTGTGACATGGCTTGTGTCACCTGGTTTACTAAGTAAATTCAAGTTGGAGGAGTTAGAGTTCAGTTAAAAATGTATGATTGCTAATTTCTAGCAATCAAAGTCAGTTATCTCAAGTTGTTTTCAGTTAAATTAGTTCCAACTACTTGAGAAACTAGTGGAAGGCCAATTGTGTAGTGGGACTTTAGTCAAACTCAGGATCATCCAATTAACTGATCAATCAATGCAAAATAGCTAGCGCATGGAGAATTTGAGTTCCCCAGTTGTGGTGGAGATTCCAAGGTAGTGTAACATCAATTATAGACTAGTCTTGAGTGTACAACTGTTGCATTCATTCAGATGATCAACCTTCGGAATTGCGCAATCCATTTTGTAAAAATTCCTAAATAATAGGGGCCTAATTTATCAAGGAATTGTGCAAGGAAATATGGGCCCCAAAAGAGGTAGAAATTTACTAGGTCTGGGTCAAAGCTTCTCAATGAGTAGAGAGACATGTTATTCACTTGCACGTTGTGCTCAATTGAGAAAAGCAATTGTAATACATTTCTATTCATCGTATTAATGCAAGCAGACATTGGGTTTTTTAGCATATTACTTTCCTTGGGAAAAATTTTGTGTGCATGTGTGTTATTTCTTATTGCATGTATTAAATTTTTGTTCTAAATTGCGAATTAACTTCCATATAGCAGTAGAGTGGGTTTGTGTCTTGTGATTTTGATTAAAACTTCATGAGTAGTTGCAAATCTACAACATAATTTCTACAAGGATGGTTGAGGCAAATCACAGAATATTCATTAATAAACAATATGCCTACTTCAAAATGTCTATGACAACTTTTGCGAGAAGCAAACGTTGAGGATAAAAGATTGGATTGTGGAAGAATTAGTCACAAAATTCACAAGGGCGGTAATTTTGGTTGCGGGTGTAGAGGTAGATGGATTAAATGTAATTTTGGCTGTAGTGTGTAGGTAGACAAGTCACAGTTACTCCTTTGATTTTTGTCGATGATGTGTTACTCTTTGGTAGATTTATCTCTTTTGATCGGCCTCTTTTGATGCATTGGTACTGGAGATTTATCATATTTTTGGTGTTATCTGCATTGCATTGGATGTAGATTTTAAATATCTTACATTTATGCTCCAACCTAATTGTTATGGAATTAAGGGTTGGAGTTAACTTATAGAGAAAATCCACTGTAAACTTTTATCGTGGGCACACATGTGGCTCTCCCTAGGAGGCAAGTTGACTCTAGTTCGAGCAGTCCTTCAGAGCATCTCTATATATTGGCTTCATATTTTCCCTCTGCCTAAGAATATCATTAATTGTATCTTTCCATCTTCATCTTGGCATGGGACAATTTGTGTCGTAAAGGATAGAGTGGGCCTGGTTGTTGTTTACTCTATATGGAGGTGATGGATGACAAAACTCATCTATTTCTTTGATTCTCCTTAGCAAAATCAATTTGAAATGGTGTATTTAATATGTTGCATTTACAAGAAGATTAGAACTACTATTTTGTGGATGATTGTATTCGGTATTTGGACCACTTCCAATATACATTGGGGTTTCGACCCAAAGAATGCATTACTGTCCCAAGCTCCTTTGTTGTGATATATCCACCTCCATCCTTATCAAATAAGCTAAAAGCTTCCCTGAACTCAGACTTAACGTCCATCCCATTTTCCTTTAATAGATAAAACCCTTCTCTCATTTTCTGACCATGCCAATCTACCCTCCATCCCATATTCTCTCACGAGCCCTGTGTAAACCACCATTTCATTCAAGGATGGGGATTTTGATGCGTACTCTAACCATATTTGTTAGATACTTTCCCCCTTTTATTGCTTTTGGTTCCTTGAGTTGGCCTCCTCTAAATATGTCGTACTCTCCTTAAATTATTTGGAAGGTAGCCTTTGGTTGCTAACCCCATTTTACTCATCCAAAAGAAGCAAGAAAGAAGTCGTTAACATCATCAAGAAGTCAAGGTGATCTCCCTCTAAGACAAGGATCACTATTTGAAGGAATACATCTTCTTTAAGAAGAAATATTCTATTATCGTATCATCATCAAAATCAAGAAGAAAGCAGATTGAAGATATTTTCGTCAAGGAGTATCTTCACAATAAATTATCTTTATGCCCACATATGAATATATCAAAATGTATTTTTGCAAGGAGAGCAATAAGTTGGTTGGGTCATCAAACTTTCTTGCATGGAAGAAGAGGACATATTTAATCCTCATATAAAATGAAGTTGTGGAACATGTTAAGGGTTGTAGTGTCCTATCTAGGGTGCTAGACTGGGCTAAATTTATTATCGACCAGGGTGCGTAGACTTAGAGGCGTGTGCCTAAAATATATAGACATAAAGGATCTACTCTAAGCCTATTCTTCCTAATTACAATGTTGTGACTTGATCTAATATTAAACTATCAATCGAATATTTAACTAAGCATCAAACTATGTATCATTATCAGCTAAGATTCAACTCATAACATGTTGTGTATCACTGTATTTAAAGGTTTCGGTCCCCTTACAGAGACACCAAACATGAAAACCCCGTTTAATGGTACCCAACATTCATGAACATTTATTACAAGCATGCAAAGTAAAAATCTTAAGCATACAATCCATAACAGTGCTTTACAAAGCAACCCTGGATCGAATCCCTTACAGGATATGATTCACGATCCAGACGATGGTCTATTCAAGCGCATGCATAGACATATAACAACGCATTCATAAATACATGAATATAAACATCAATTAAATCCCTGTGCATATGTATCAGTTCCAACTATCAATCAAATGCTCTGACTGTAAAATGTAATTAAAATAACAATGTAAACGCAATTAAAATGACATCGGTATACCATGTACGCAGGGCCCGTCCGCGTTCTTGGTACACGGAGATTGTTACTCCACGATCACAGTATTAAAACAACGCATGGAGATTATAATGCAGTCTTGTTTATATTAAATCAAAGCTCTGTTCATGAAGCGACAAGAAACGTAAAAACGTAAACTAACATATAACCAGGTTCGGCCTTATAATTACATACGGTTCACATCCCTTGAAAAATGGATGTTCATCCATGGGCGGCTGTTGCTGCTTTTACAAAAATGCAAAATGTTTCTATCCTAGCTTATGCACCTAAAAAACAAGGAAACAACTAAAAATCGGATTGAACTGTGACTGTGTGCTGTTGCTGCCTTTGTCGCCAACATGCCATAGTTGACCAGGCATTGACCGCGCATGTAGGAGGGTTGTTTCCGCTGCGGGATAGGTGCTTGTCCATGCTTGGACATTCCACTTCTTGCCCATACCTTTCGATCTGGCCTGGCTGTCATGCCACATGTCAAACGATAAGCCATTTACAGGTTGTTGGGACTTC
The DNA here is from genome assembly GCA_000404065.3 of Pinus taeda. NCBI lineage: Eukaryota > Viridiplantae > Streptophyta > Pinopsida > Pinales > Pinaceae > Pinus > Pinus taeda. The sequence goes on from APFE030799326.1 coordinate 47,825, forward strand.
CTGTAGTTATTTTGCCCAAAAATCCTAATTTATTAACACAAAACCCTTAAATCAATTTAAATGCAATTCAACAACTATAAAACTATTAACTAATCAATTTCCAAGGCATTTGAGGGATAAATGATGAAAAGAGGTAGGTAATGGTCATGTTTTTGGAGGGAAAAAAGGGTCATAGAATGGTACCAACATCTCTCCCCGACTTAATGACTTAGCATGTCCTCATGCTAACCCTGAAGTGCTTCCTTTAAACTCGGTCCCTGCCTGTACCTCTGCTGCCTTGAGCAATGTGTCTACGTTCTTCTTCACCTGGGCATCTTTCTGGTCATGGAGCTCTTGCTTTAGTCTTTTGTACTTTTCCTTGAGGGTCTTCTTTTGATTGTACCACTTGGTGGCCCACTTGCAAATGTCTGTCTGCTCAGCCTCCAGCTCATTAACCCGCTCCTTTAACTTTTCATTTTTCTTTTGAATTTCTTTACTCTGTGTTCGGAGCATTTCATTTTCCTTCTTAATAACTTTCTCCAGCATGTTAGCCTCCATGAGCTCTTCCTTTAATTTTTCGATTTGTCTCTCTAATTTCTTCTGCTTCTTATTGGGAGGTGGTGACCCTCTTTCCTGTTTGTTATTACTTTCGACCTCTATATCAGCTCCTGGGGGTGAATGGCTTTCAACAATTACATCGGCTCCTGGCCCTGGTGGCAAATGATCACTGCTCTGAATATCCATCTGTATAGGTGCATTGGATTCGGGTTGGTCTTCTTGCAACTGAACGTTTGATGCCCTTCTTGTTCTTCTTGAGTAAGTGGTGAAGACTTTGTCTTGTTCTGCCCTTTTTGCATCCTCCTTTCTCATTTGTCTGGTCCTTATGCTGCTCACAGGTGGGGGTATCTTGTTAGCTTTGGATGATGCTGGAATCTCCTCATCAATGTCCTGCATAAACCCTGAGTTTTCTTGTGATTCTTCTTTGTCTTTCTCATCCCTGATTTGGTTGGCAGCTAAGAACTCCTTCCATGTTTTCCCTCTTCTTTGCATTTCATGTTCAATGAGAATTTTGATTAAACCAAAATGATATAAACTTTTGTCTTCGTTTCCTTTCTGCTTCTGGATGGTTTTGGACATCTTAGTTAGGCTCTACAATAAGAAATATGGTAAACTGATGACACATTGTTTCTTTATGTGTAGCAACAACTTGATGTGATATAAATAAACAATGTTGTAGCGGCCTTCATAGGTTACAAACTTTTGAAGTATGTAAACCATTTCATCCCAAGGATGCACTAACCAACTTCTTGGAACGCCTTTCTTCCAGTTGATCGCTGAGACTCGAGACCTGGACATGAATTGGGTCCACAATTTTTCTTTGAATTGTTTGGTTTTAAAATACTTTTCTCCCTCTGGGCTAACCCCTATTGCTTGGGCGATGGTGTCCTCTGAAACCCTGAACGAGAAAGTGCCTATCAGGGCTTTCTCCCCATTAAATGTGAAGGCAAATTGCTTAGCAACTTCTTCGTTGCTTCCATGGAATTTTTCCAAAAAGGGTAGCCATTGTATTTCCCTCAGAATCGAAATATAGTCTTCATGGTACTGAGAGCTATCGAACACATTTGGCTCGACCCTATTTGTCATCTTGGCAGAGGGTCGAGCTTCCTAACTTGCAAATTTAACAAGGAAGTCTGAGTTCATTACCTGATACAGTCGCTCCTTTAGTGTTCACTGTAATGCTGGGTCGGCTTGTTGTGTAGCTCGGTGAGATTCGAAACCGGATGCATTCTCTGCCCTCGGTCCTTGCTGTGGAGGTCACGGAGTTATGCACCAACGTATGCAAATGGAGTTATACACCAACATATACAATCCTGAGAATGAGTGAAATGACCACTTTCTTCTCCTCAGAGAATATTCATTTTTAAGAACAGAGGAATAATGATAATATCGCTTGCACAAATATTATGATAGGAGCGCTGAGAGGTGTATGTACGTCGAGTGGTGAATTCATCATTCGGCCCATGCAAAATAATGAATAAGCCTGTTGTCTCTTTCCTCGATATAATTACTCTTTTTATTTTTTTATTAATTTTTTCAAAAAAAAATATCACCACGTGTCCTGTTGGTACTCAGCCAATTGGAGGTGTAGATTTAGGAGGTTGATATGGCGGTAGATGGCTGTAGGATGCTTAGGAAATATTGGAGTGAAGGGTGAATGAATTTTAAAAGTAGGAAGTGGGTTGGAGTAGGGAAGAATTAGGGGAATAAGGGAGGATGGGAAAATGTGCCCTTGGAATTAATCATAACAGTCATAACTATTAGAATTAACATAAAAATTAATCTAAGAAATTAAGTGTTGAAAACAAGGAATGTATTACACTGTTTGACTGCTGTTGCATTGACATGCTGAGTAGAGCTAACTTTTGACTGTTGTTTGATTTTCTTTGCTGTTCATAACAGGTCCCCTGAGGTATGTTTGAATGCAACAGGTCCCTCTGCAGTGCTGAAGATGTTCATGCAATTCTTTCTGTGCATGCAGCTGTTGAGCTTGGGTGCTTGATGAAGTCTTGATCCTGCCTTTGTAGAAACTTGCTGTAGCTGTGTTGAAGAATTTTCTTTTGAAGTATCAATCTCCTAACAAGTCCCTTTTTGTGTGTCTAAACAGGTCCCATTACTGCTGGTGCTGGTAGCATGGTCTTCTTGGACAGAACAGGTCCCCCTGCATAATATTTATAACCAGGTCCCTCTGATATAAAACAATGACAAGACAACTTATTCATTGAAGTCTGGAATGGTGGAACAAACTGCTTAGGAAATTTACAATGATGAGAAATTTTTTTTTTACAATGGAGAGATAAGAATATAAGAATACTGATGCTCCTCTCCCCCACAAAAATTTTGACTTGTCCTCAAGTCAATATTCAGCTGAATCATTAGACAGTGAAAAAGAAAGAGAATTCTTACTCGCCAATGAATTGGTTTTCAAGTAGAAATTCGAGGTTAGAGTGTGCCAGAAACTTGTTTTCACATCTAACCCATTTATTATTTTTCTATGTTTTTTTTTTCAAAATTGAAAGAAAATAAACTAAGGCAGGGATACTGCAGCTGAGGGCTGTAGTATCTCAACCTCACTTTGTTGAGAAACTGTGTGTAGAAAATCTTGCTTGCTGATGGGCTTAGTATAAAGTTTCAGGCGATGACCATTGACAGTAAAGGAATGACCTTCTCCATCAATAGTTGTGAGCTTCACTGATCCATTGTCATAAACCTGAACAATTTCGTAGGGGCCCATCCAATGGGTGGTAAACTTGGCTTTATGATCTCTAAACTTAGAGTAAAAAAGTAGAGCCCAGTCACCTTCCTTGAACTGCTTCTTCTTGATATGTGCATCATGCCACTGCTTCCTTTGCTTTTGCATGAGGATGGTGGTCTCCTCTGCTTGCTGCCTCATTTCATCCAGCTGGTTAAGCTGCTGGATTCTTTCTTTTTGTGCCTCATCCAAGTCAATCTGTAAATCAGCAGCTAGTTTAAAAGTGTGAATTTGAAACTCAATAGGAAGCATTACCTCTTTACCGTACACCAATTGATATGGTGTAAATCCCGTAGTATCCTTCCAGGTGATTCTGTAAGCCCAGAGTGCATCCTTGAGCTTTTCCTCCCAATTCTTCCTGTTCATGGCAACAGTTTTAGTAATGATTCCCTCCAAAGTTTTGTTTGTAGATTCCACCTGCCCATTGGCCTGTGGATGGTAAGGTGTGCTTTTCCTATGCTTGATTTTCTATTTGTCTGTGATGTCCTTTACCAACTTTGAGGTGAATTGGGTACCTTGATCAGTTACTATCTCCCTTGGCACTCCATATCTAACAAAAATCTCTTCAAAAAGGAAATTGACAACTGTGTGTTCGGTGCCTCTTTTCAGTGCTTTTGCTTCAGCCCACTTTGTGACATAATCAGTACATACTAAGATGTACTTCTTACCGTTGAAGGATGGATTGATAGGTCCTATGAAGTCTAGAGCCCATTTTTCAAATGGCTCTAGGTGAACTTGAGGCTGAAGAGGCATCTCATCTGTAGCTGTTGGCCTGCCCATTCTTTGGCAACTGTCACAACTCTTTACATACTTCTTGGCATCCTTGAAAATGGATGGCCAGTAGTATCCAAGAGTTAGAACTTTGAACACTGTCCGCTTAGCTGCAAAATGCCCACCACACGGTTCATCATGGCAAGATTTTAAAATATCAATT
>APFE030799330.1:2746-46534 GCA_000404065.3 Pinus taeda
ATATATAGAATGTGCCATGAGGAGATAGAACGCCCAAGGGTTGGGGAGTTACTCGAATCATTACAAAATGGAGGTGGAAAGCCAACCATTAGCTATAGGTGCAGCGTTACAAACATGACAAATGGCTTGGGTGATTGTTTGCCTTCCTTCGCCACTTGGATAGAAGCCAATCTAGAGTGAAAATACTTTAAATTCTACCTTAGGTGCCAAAAAAGTGAAGTGTAGATGAGAGGGCCCACTTGGAGAAGTCGCGAATCGAAATTTCGCGAAACGGAGGTGAAATTGGCCTTTTTCCCTATATGCGTCATGCCACTTTGGAGCTTGTTTTGAGGCACTTTCAGGAGTTCAAAATGTACCCAGGTGTGCTTGTTGGAAAGCCTGTCCTGTCTACCTTCCAACCCAAGTGGAATTTTTGAATTTGGTGCTCATTTTCCCCTCCAAATATTCATTCTCCCAAGACTGCTTCCTGGGTGTCAAAATAGGGGCAGAGAGGCCATATTTTTTGGTGTTTTTGACCTCCTGGAGACGAAAATCATGCCCAAATTTCTTGTCCAAGAACCAGTAGTCGTGATTTTGCATGTTGAATCCAAAAATACAATCCATTTGTTATTTGGAGCTCCCAATTCTAAACGTCGCGCCAGTGGCGCGGCGCACAGGGAGAAAAAATGTGTGTTTTGACCAAAAAATTACCATGTGACCAAAATTGCCCCAAATTTCTTGAAATTTGGGCTGGAGGTTCTCTAAGAGGCACTATTCTAGGCCACAAAAGCTTCAGCCAAGATTCGAAGCCGATCTTTCTCTTTTGCCTCTTTTACCTCTTTTGCCTCTTTTGTTGCTTTGCTCAATTTTGCCTTCATGCTCCTTCTTCGGGCTTTTGCACTCATGTTTTGTGACCTATAATGATAAAACATCCTCCTTAATATGGTTTTTTTTTTGTCTGCCTTTTCCAACAGTCCCTCCAGGTGTATGTTGATCCGCTCTAGCCAGGACTCACGGTCATTGTTGATCTCTTGCTCCAAGGTAATGAGCTCGATCCTCCTTTGTTGGGCAGCTTGTCGATTCTCACGGATGTTTTGCAGCTCCATGATCTCATTCTGGTCCTCAAGCTATTTGTTTCTCTACTCCAAATACCTGATGATCCATTTGGCCCACTCCACATTGAGTGACAAGTCTTGGATCTCCGTGTTCTGCTCCTGAATGGTCATCCTAAGTCTGGCACTCGCCACATCTACATCATCATCCTGAATGAGGATGAAATCGGCCTCTTGTTCACCTGATGGCCCATCATCATGCATGGGCCTCTTGCCCTTGTCCTGTACCTGTGTAGTCGATGTCGGAAGTGAGGCCCCTTCCACCTCGGGTGGAGATAACACTTGTTTTGCTGCTGCAAACAAGTGCCTACTGCCTCTCTGATATGTAACAAATACTGGCATAGTAGTGGTCTCATAGCACTCATACTAATGAGAAGGACCACCTATCTCATGCTCTGGCTCTGATAGTACTTGTGAAGTGCTGAAGAGGTCACGGGAGATGAATTCCTCCCAAGCAATGCCCTGCAATCCCAACTGATGATCCACCAACATCCGGATAAGAGAAAAGTGATAAACATTGTTAAGTTGTTGCTGAGGGGTGTTATGCTGCATGAAGGTGTTCATCCTCTCTATGTTCCTGCATATGAAAAATGGGAGGTTCATCATCCTCACCCTGGTAAAGTGCATGAGCAACCTGATGTGATAGGCATATAGTCGAGAGAACCTCCCCTCAGAGTTGAAGTACTTCATGATCAATTTCATGAGTGGAGCATACTCATGTTTCAAATATTTGAATGGGAAGACTCTTGTGAGCTGACTCAAGAATCTGGCCTTAATGTAAGGCTCATAGTGTTGCCTATCCACCTTCTTCTTCTTATGCCACTGTTCTCCAACATTTGGTATGCTTGTTACCACTGAGATAGTTTCGGGTGTCAATGTGAAGGTGACCCCGGCCAAGATAGACCGAACTCCATGTAGGTGAAGCACAAAAAGATGGGCCAAATCATGATGAACTCTAACATTAGCCACCCTTTGACAAAATTCAAAATAGGCTGGGTGCTAGAAACATGACATGGCAAGAGGGCATGCTTGTAATTCAGTGAGGGTAGTAGGCTCATCCATAACATGTTTTCCACTCTTGTGATGTCTCCTGGGAGCCTGCTCTTCCGAGGATGAGTCACTTTGTGTCTCCGTCTCATACTCTGTTGAATGCTGTGATGCCATGACTACTGTGTGTACTGTACTTAGGCTGCCCTTTGATGATGGTGTGAAGCTGGGTGCTTTTGTGATATCTGTCACCAAGGGGAACAATGAAACAAAAGGGAGTATTAGGAGGGGAGTAATGCGATAGGAATAGGGGTTATGGGGAGAAGTTTGTTTAGGGATATGTAGGGGGTTTGAGTATTTGATAGGGCAGGGTTTTGGGGTTTTGGCAAGGTAGGGTTTTGGGGTGTTATGTTGACAAATAAGAGGAGGGGAAAGGGAATAGGGTTTGGTAGTGTTTTAGGGTAGGGATAATGGGAAAAATGAGAAAGGGAGGATAGGGAAAAATGGTAGGTGAGGGAAAAATGGTGGGTGAAAATGGAACCTTGGCCTCAATACCACAATTATGCAATCCTAGCAACAATGGCCTTTGGTGTTTTCTTGTGGTTGATTTTATGAGTTTTGTTGCATTCAAACATAGACATAAACCACCATATCATTTATAAACTTTGATGAACAAGTCATGTCATAGAGCCTACCTGTCAATTTGAGGGGCTTCACAAGAAATTTGAGGAAATTTGGCTCGGTTTTGGCCCTTTGTGTGTGTGCGCCGCGCGACAAACCCAGTGTGCCGCGCCTTGGGTGTGCACCGCACCCATTGAAAAAATGCACTAAGGGGTGGCTCTGTGTGCACCGCACCCTCTGTGTGCGTCGCGCCCCTGTGTATATGCACCACGCCCTGAAAACTGCCTCCAACTTTGCTCCAAACATGCACGATGGACACTCAAACACTTTGCAATGTCTCCCTATGAACTTGATTTGCACAATTGCTTTTATTTTGGTGAAAACTTGTATATAAAGACTTGAAAGTCATGGGTTGAATTTTTGTTTCTTCAAATACCCATTTTTCTAATGTTATGTTTTGACACTTTTTCACTTAGTTAAAGCAACACTAATTTTCACTTTTCCCTTTGAAATTTTAGCTCAAATGATGAAATTTTCGGCACTCTTTGCAGGGATTGCATGACAAGACATTTGGCCACGGAAACCATGACTGCATCTGAAGAAATAAACTGACGACTTTTTTGAAAATTTTATCACAAATGACACTGTTTGACTTTTCTTCAAAACAGAGTTTTGAAGAAGAGTCGAAGTCTATCCACATGACGATGAAACTCTCTGAATCATAACTTTGTAAGGGCCTCAGTCTGGCCTGCAGGGCTTTGTTTGAAGACCAAATTGATTAATCCCTAGACCTAATGATCGAAAATGACTTTTGTCCATTAAAGGACCAGACCTTGATTGTCATGGACTTTGGTGATCATTGACAAAAGACATAAGCCAGCAGGAGCCAGAAATGAGGGAAAATGACTAGCATGACATTTTCCATCAGATTATGGCATGCCCCTAGCGGAATGTAGCTGAGTGAATGGAGCGGGACACCTAAAAAGGAAATGCATCAAGAGTTTTGATCCCTGACAGAGGACTGACCAGACCGACTCTAACAGTTTGATATCTTCCATTTACTCTATTCACTAATCTGACGTGCTCTATTTTTTTACATATCGACTCTGTTATATATACTTGACTAAGTAATATTATTATTTGCAACAGGAATGCCATGTTATTCATTCTAACTTTATATCGTATTATTTTTCCTTTTGACAATTGATATAACATTTTTGTTCCTTATAGATTGCCATTCAATTGCAGATTAACAGTGTTGTATATTCTTAAATCGGTACAACTATATGGTTTGTTCTTAAATTGTGACAGTTGTTCATTTGGGATTGTTGTTCCATTGTAATTGTTGTTACTTTATAGCTGTCATTCATACTTATGTTAAGTGTGTCACATGTTTAATCTGGTTTGTTGTACATTCATATTTGATCTAAGTTGTTGTTCTATATTTTATTCCTGTTATTTTTTTGTTCTATTTCTGTTTGTTGTTCAATTCATCTATGAAGTAAGGGTTGTTACTTAATTCTTGTAGGTTATAATTATTGTTGCATTCATTTCCGTAGGTTAAGGTTTTGTTGTTCAATCCTATTTATAAAGATAGTTGTTGCTCCATTTCCTGTCATTTGAAGTTATCATTGCTTTGGTGTACAGAAGGTCTGAGACTGTAGTGAACATCGACACACGCTGTCTAGTTCCCAGTTTGATGATCCTTTCTTTGAGTGCTTTTTAATTGCATTAGTTTATAGAGGGAAGAGTTACCATTATTGTACCCTTGACTGATAAATTGTTGTAGCCTTCTGAACGCATGATTTGAGTCTTAGATTTCTTTTTGCAAGAAGATTTTATTCCAAGCATCCATTTACTCTTGTATTTAGAGCACTATACTACTAGCATTACTCTGACAAATGACCACCTCAAATTGAGTACACTCGTTGAGATAAAAAATCGTTCTTGGATTGATAATTAATGTAGGGTAAATAGAAGTGAAAAAGACCCTTTTTACTGCTTGACATTTTGGCGTCATTGCCAAGGAAGAGTGTAGCCATTTGTTTCTTTTCCAGAGTAGTGTAAGAACCTGTTAGGAGAGAATTGGATTTTAAAAACAGAAGGTAAGAACCAGCGTACGGAGCATGCAATAGCCCTGCTCCCCTGCCCGCTTTCGTACAGATTTCTCGTTGTTTTTTGGGTAGAAAATAGCATTTTATTTGTGTGCATGACTAAGCAGAAAAAGCTTGAAAAGAACCCCAAACCTCTACCCTAGCCTAATAAAGCCAAGGGGTCGGTGACCCTTGGCCAATCAACCTTTATAGACTAAATCTTTAAGAAAGTAGAATCTCAGCCTTTAGTAGGACCTATAAAAGTTACTTCTAGACGACCTACTAGTTCCCTTCAGGCCACAGGATCACCATCTGTAGCCTTTGTTGAGGTGCATAGTCACACGGAAGAGCAAGATTTTCAAGAAATTGAGAATTCTAGCCCAAAATCATTACAAGAAGGGAACCTTAGCAACCTCTGTGAAGGGAGAGGAGAAACAGGGGAGACTGAAGAACCAAGGTCTCCTCTTGGGATAATTCTACCATTAAGTAGCCTAGATAACGGAACTGCTGCAAAAATCATCCATAACGAAGTTCAAAACCCTCAAGAACCAAAATCCCCCCAGACATTAGGAAATATCATCATCCTAGACAAAGGAAGTGTTGTTAAGGCCATTTCTATTGAAACCAATCTCCCTTGTCAACCTAGGAATACCCTCCTAGACATCCCTGAAGATTATTGGCACATATTTGACCAAATGGCCCAAAACCAGCCAAACACCCAACCTTCTACACTGCAATATCCCATTGTGGACACTGCATCTAATGCTCCTATGAAAGCAATTACTCTCCAGCATATCCCTACATTTCATCGCCTTACATCAGAAGACCTGGATGCATTCTTGTTTGAATTTGATGTGTTGTGTAGAAGTTATGACTATACCACCGATCCCTAGAAACTGAAATTATTTCCCTCTACATTAAAAGGGGCTACTTTAAGATGGTTTATGGGGTTGGGTGGTGGTGTTATAAATAATTGGGATCAAATGAAAGAGTCTTTTCTAAAAAAATATCAGGATTATTGCAGGTCTAGAGAGTTAAAAGATGAAATATTTCAGATGGTAGCTAGACCAAATGAAACATTAAAAGAATATGTTGAGCGTTTTTAGTATAATATTCAAAGATCTACTTATGTATCATTACCCTTACCTGATAATGTATTAAAAACAACATTAATTAGAGGAATGAAGGAACAATGGATTGAAACACTAAATATTATGGGAAAAAGAGATATTTATTAGGAAAATTTTGCTGACATTATTAATTTATGTATCAGGAGTTCAAGAGGCGACACAAGACTAAAACCAGTAGAACATGATAGGTTTGCAAGAGATAAAAAAAAAAATTGCAGAAGGAGTAACTTGTGCAAAAATTGGAAATTTATTAGAAAATTTCAAAATCGACATATTGGGGACTCTGATAATGCAATTTGATATTATGCAGGCCAAGCAGAAACAAGCAGAGGCAGAACAAAATTTGGCAATCTTCTGTCCCAGATGCAACACAGCCACAAAGAGTTTCCATTAGATGCGGTTCAAGTTTACGCCATTTGTACAAAAGGCCATTCTAGAGAAAGCTACCCCTCACTTCCTGGATTGAAAGTAGTCTACAAGAAAGCGGAAGAAGAGCTAGAACCAGTGTACCTACTTAATCAACATCGTCAATGGCAGCCGTGACAATCAAGTATGTCCTCTAATCTAGCTTCTTCTTTTCAGCCTCCACAATATCATGCTCAGCAATATAATACTATGTGGAAAAATAAACCTCCATTCTCAAATTGGTCACAACAACCATTTTCTTCATCATCACCATGGCTGAATCAAGCAAGTCAACCCAATTGGATAAATTTTCCCTATGCCCCAAGATATTGGCAAAACAATGTATATCCAGTGCAATGGTCCCCTCCTACTTCACAGAGTCAAGCCTGGCAGACGAACTGGCAAAGACTGATGAATCAACCAGTAGGAACCATTCCACTCTCTCAACCTACACTGCCAGCATTACAACAAAACCCCCAATCTAACTTAAGACCGCAACTCCCATCCCGACCCAACCCAATTCTGAATAACAGACTGGTCCAATCCATTCAAATAATTGAAACACTAGAGATAGAAACTGATCTAAGGGAGTGTAATGACCTTCAATTAAGATCTAAGCGCATCATAGGAATAGAGGGAGATAAAACTGCTCAAGTTGAAAACTAGTTACCTATAGAAAAACCACTGCAAGAAGAGGATGTGATCAGACAACAAACTCATGATCAAGTAATCACATCTTCTCCTCCATTCCTAGAACGATTAATTATACCTCAACCTATACAACATCCTTGTTTTGACATTTTGGGATAACTTAAAAATCTATACATAAAAATCCTGCTCCTCCAAGCCATCCAAGATATCCCAATGTATGCAAAAACCACTAAAGAGCTATGTATAAAAAAAACCAAGGAGGAAAATAACAAATAACCCAAAAGTCCAAGTAGTTGGCACCTTATCCGACCTATTATCAAGAAAAGAAACACCCATTAAATATAAAGACCCAGGAAATCCAATAGTAACAATACAAATCAATGGGCAAACTTTTGCAAATGCCTTAGTTGATTTAGGGGCTGCAATTAGTATCCTAACAACCACCACTTGTCAAAAACTGGGCATTATATCAGTAGAACCAACTTCCACTTTACTAGAACTGGCTACCCGATCTGTGGTTAGGCCAAAAGGCACCCTACATGATGTCATGGTATACGTTGATTCCTGAGAGTTTCCTGCTGACTTTTTGATAATAAACCCCAAAAAGCAACTTGATGGACATCCATTTATTTTAGGCAGACCTTGGCTTGCAACTGCTGACGCTTATATTGGGTACCAACAAGGCAGTATGACTAGAACTAGAGGGGCTAATATCAAGAATCTAGCCTTATATCCTATTGCCCAGCCAAGTGTCACAATAATGAAAACTAACAAACATCCTGTATTATACCTCACTGAAAATATTAGATCCACATTAATCATAGAAGATGCCCTCGATTTCAAAGATCAAACAGAGGATGATGTCATTAACAACTTTCTTAGCTAGACTAAATCTAGATCCCACATACAATGTCATATGATAGAAGCAACATTTGATAATGAATTAGAAGAAGATCCTCTCAAAGACACTCACGATCAAACAATACCTACTACCTCTGTATCAAATAGCAAAATTGTAGAAATTCAGTGAGGAAAAACTTTAAACATTAATGGCAACCTGACTCCGGAACAAGAAGAGAAGCTAATCTAGCTACTAAGAAAATACAAAGAAGCATTTGCATGGGATTATCCTAACATGAAAGGAATCGATCCCCAGTTATGTACACACCACATTTACATAGAAAAGGATGAAAGACCTGTTCGCCAACCACAAAGGAGACTTAATCCTCATCTAAAAGACATTGTAAAAGATGAACTTCAAAAACTTTTATATGTGAACTTTATTTACCCTATCTCTGATAGAAAATGGGTCTCTCCACTTGTAATGGTGCCAAAGAATAAAGGAAAATGGAGGATTTGTGTAGATTATAGAGAGCTAAATAAAGCAAAATAAAAGACCACTTCCCCTTCCATTCATTGACTAGGTATTAGATACATTAGCAAGAAAGAAATTATTTTCTTTCTTGGACAACTTCAGTGGATACAATTAGATTCAGATTGCCCCTGAAGACCAAGACAAAACTACCTTTACCTGTCCTTGGGGAACATTTGCCTACAGAGTTTTACCTTTTGGCCTATGCAATGCCCTTTCCACATTTCAAAGGGCTATCCTCAGCATCTTATTAGATTTAATAAATGAAGGGCTCAATGTATATATGGATGATTTTACACCATACGAAGATGATTTCGACCTAGAATTGGACACACTAGAAAAAGTGTTGTAGCGATGCATTGCCACCAGGCTCTGTTTTAGCCATGACAAATGCTATATGATGATGACTGAAGGACTTATTCTAGGCCATTATATTTCAGCAGCTGGAATACAGGTAGATCCGGCCAAAATTGAAATAATTTTGTTAATACCTACTCCTACCACTCAGACAGAGGTACGCAATTTTCTTGGATTTTCTGGTTATTATAGAATATTTATAGAACATTTTTCTCATATTGTTGCACCTTTATATGCACTAATAGGGAATGTTGACTTTGTTTGGACAGAAAAATGTGATTGCACTTTTGAGGATCTTAAAAAGCTTGTGTCAATAGCCCTAGTACTCCGAGGACCAAACTAGGACCTGCCATTTCAGATTTCATCAGATGCTTCAGACACAGCTATTGGAACAGTCCTTGGGCAAGAAGAAGATAAAAAACCATATGGAATTTATTATATTAGCAAAAACTTGTCTCCTGCTGAATTAAACTATACTGTGACTGAAAAGGATTTTTTAGCTGTAATACATGTTGTCAATAAATTTAGGCATTATACCACTGGATATCTTGTCATCTTATATACAGATCACTCTACCATAAAATATTTACTGAATAAACTAATCACAAATGGTAGAGTAACCAAATGGCTAATTTTATTGTAGGAATTTGATATCAGAATAAAGGATTGACCTGGAAAAGAAAATCCTATAGCTGATTTTCTCTCACGAATGCCAAAACCAGTGGATGTAGCAGCGGTCGAAGATCAATTTCCAGATGAACATTTGTTCGTTTTCACTGTTAAAACACCCTGGAATGCTGATGTTGCGAATTATTTAGCAGTCGGAAAATTACCGAAACATCTAACCCCCAATGAATGAAAGTAGATTGCCGAGCGTAGTACTCGATTTTCTTGGATTGGGGGCTACATGTTTCATACAGAGGTAGATATGCACATCAGGAGGTGCATCCGTGAAGATGAAAATTTTGATATCTTGAAAGCTTGTAACGACAGACCATGTGGTGGACATTTCACAGATCAGAGAATTGGTCACAAGGTGCTACAAACAAGGTATTATTGGCCCACGATATTCAAAGATGCAAAGAAGTTCGTTCAAGCTTGTGACAGCTGCCAAAGAGCAGGATGCCCTGGACAGTCTGATGAAATGCCCCTAAACCCACAGCTAGTTATTGAACCATTTGAATGATAGGCACTTGATTTTTTTGGTCCAATTAACCCATCATCAAATCAGAAAACATATATTCTGGTAGCAACAGAATATGTCACCAAATGGGTTGAAGCAGAGGCATTGCCGAGAGCTATAGAGGATTCTGTCATACAGATCATGTTCCATATATTTGTGTGATATGGCCTCCCAAGAGATATAATTACGGATGGAGGACCACAATTTGCTGGTGATAAAATTGCTGCAACACTAAAAAACTATCATATTTAGCATAAAATTACTACTCCATACCACCCACAGGAAAATGGTCAAGCAGAAAGTACGAATAAAATAATAGAAGCAATACTGACAAAAACCATTGTGTCACACAGATGCAACTAGGGTACAAGACTGCCAGAAGCATTGTTGGCATACAGAACAACATGGAGAAGTACTACCAGTTATTCACGATACCAGCTAGTATTTGGAAAGGAACACATCTTTCCAATAGAATTTGAAATACAGACATTGAGAACAACACAAGAAGTTAGTCTACATTTAAACGAGGCCCAAATTAATAGATTACAGTAGATCAATGAGCTAGATGAAATCAAGCTCTCTGCCCTTCAACATACTATGTTAATCCAACAATAATGAGCCAAATGGCATGATTCCCTCATTAAAAAGAAAGTCTTCCGCGAAGGAGATTGGGTGCTCCTATACGATTCCAGATTTCAGGATTTTCCGGGGAAACTTCAGACTCACTGGCTGGGACCATACGAAATCCAAAAGGTACATGATAATGGCACCATTACTCTAATCACCATTGATGGATCTGGACATACATTTAAGGCAAACGGCGATCGAGTTCGATTATACTGCAAACCACTTACTCGGGAATGCTTCTACCAACAACTCCGCGAAGACTCCGACATGCAAATTCTGGTTGAGGAAGAGAAATCTTCCTCACCTTTGGTTCATTAAGTAATTCGACTACTCTTACACATTGTACATAATTCTTTTGTTTTGTATATATTTTTATAGTTGTATAACATTTGCACTTTGTTGTTCCTTTCGAAAGGAACAACATTTTCACCACTTTGATGTTCCTTTTTCAAGGAACCGCACTTTTGTACTTTGCTGTTCCTTTCGAAAGGAACAACATTTCACCATCTTGCTATTCATTTTTCAAGGAACAACACTTTGGCACTCTGTTGTTCCTTTCAAAAAGGAACAACATTTTTGCCGTTTTGCTGTTCCTCTTCAGAAGGAACAACACTTGCATTTTTTGTTGTTCCTTTTCCAAAGGAACAACACTTTGGTTTTTTGTTGTTCCTTTTCCCAAAGGAACGACATTTTCATTTTTTGTTGTTCCTTTTTCTGAAGGAACAACATTTTCATTTTTTGTTGTTCCTTTTTCCGAAGGAACAACATTTTCGTTTTCTGTTGTTCCTTTTTTCGAAGGAATAACATTTTCGTTTTCTGCTGTTCCTTTTCCCGAAGGAACAACATTTTTGTCTTTTTGTTGTTCCTTTTTACGGTGCATTTTTGTTCTCTGTTGTTCCTTTTCCCGAAGGAACAAAATCTTTGTTTTTTGTTGTTCCTTTTCCCGAAGGAACAACATTTTTGTTTTTTGTTGTTCCTTTTTCCGAAGGAAAAGCACTTTCGTGTTCTGCTATTCCTTTCTCGAAAAGACAACATTTTTGCATTGTTTTGCTTGTGCTTGTTTCTTTGCTGTTGTTCTTCTTAGTGCACAGCAATTTCGAGTTTTTATTTCTTTTTTCTTGCAATTTTGTACATAGTACTTGTTTTATTTTTTTCTTCTTTGTGTGTTTTATCATTTGGATTACTTTTGAAACACAGCTATAAACCTATGCAATGAATATAAGAACTAGAGGATACCGAAATTAGCAAATTACATAAAAGTCGCTATCTTTACACGAAATTTCTCTGAATTGATAACAAAAAAGAGGAAAGGACACAACTATTGATCATCTTGCTATCACTGTTCTACTAATACCAATATGATTGGTTATCTTTATCATGATGGTTCCTTCTAGATTCCCATAATCCTCTTTGATCATTATTAGGGAATAAGAACAATGGGCATATTTTTCTATTGATATTTTAAGACTTCTTCCACCATCCCTACTCTTAAGGAGTGCTGAACCACCCTTTGTGTATAAATAGGAAAAGTGCTTTATAAAAAGAGAAAAAAATAATAAAAAGAAAAATGTTTGCTAACATGGTTTGTCAAATGAAGGATAGGGGGTCTCATTGAGAGCCAACCTACCATGATCATAAGGAAGAAAGTGAAGTGGCATTCCCACTATGGCCACCACACCAAGGATATGATCCAAGAGGCACATCAGAAAAAATAAAAAGTCCTTGGAACAAGAGGTCTCATCACGAGTCGGCCTGCCCACCTTTAACTCCTTCCTAGTGAATGGCATTATGATTTATCTGGTTACCAAGCCAGGATAATGGCCTCCATTTTGACATTCCACAACAATTTCCTAAGCATACATAAAGGATCATGGTTCCATGGGTGAAATAAACAACTATGTCAAGGTTATGGACACCTTTGGGCAACAGAGCTCTTTTGATGGTATTGAAGTCACATTCTTTATACACCAATAGCAGTTATAAATCCCTTCTTCTACCTTTGTAATGGGTCAAATAAGATTACGAACATAATTCCTCCAAACCGTTAATATATGAAATCTATTACAATCATTCGTGACGAAAAAATTTCATCGTGACTGCATTAAAATTTTTTTGCACGTCAGTTGTCCTATCCTCCAAATCTCACATGATATCACGACATTCTCTTATTTATTAAGCGATTCTATTATATACCTCGATTTTGGCAATCTTATCATTCTTGTAAACATGACATCTCGGTATACGTTGTTCCTCTATGACTCTGTACCATGTCAGTCCAGCACATCGATCCCTCATTTGACAGCCAAGGATGGCCTATCACATTGCAGGGGGGAGCAGGTGACCTCATAATTCACTGGCATACATGTTAGTTTATCATTTGGAGAATTTTTACTTGGGAATAGCAAGGCTTAACGGTATGTTGTTTTCCAGTTCCCATGGCTTGTTGTTTCAAAGTTATTTCCACGTTATGCTCTGCAACAATTAGAATTAATTTGAAATTCGAACAAATTTGTTGTTTCGTTATTTTCTCTATGGTTGCTAATAGCTTGAACAACCTACTGTTCCATTGCTATCTCTTTGTTTTTACAGTGTGCTAAGCATGGGAGGAAGATCAATTCGAAGAGAACCACAAGTGTTGACAGTCTTTGATGCTGCATGGGAAATCCTAACAAAGGCAGGATGGATATTTTATCTCAATCGTCTGCAACAATACAATGAGACCGTGGAAATTGAATTTCTGCAAAACCTGCAAGAATATCACTCCACAGTAATAGGGAGATAGCAATCACCGATGACACAATTGAAGAGGTTTTGGGACTACCAACCACTAGATCTATGTGGACTCTGAAGAAGGTAAGACTACGAGAAGCCGTAAAAATCTTCCAAGATGATGGTTAGAACCTGACTCAAAGCAGAAAGGGAGTTCTACCAGCAGCCTTGGGAGAACCGTGGGCAGAATTGGTGAGAATCATCCAGAATTACATCACCTGTGAAAGCAGAAAAGATGTGGTAAGACCACGTCACCTTAAGCATTTAGTTGTATTAAAACAAAAATGCACTGTGCATTTGCCTGCATTTTTAAATTCTTTATTACGTGATGTTGCCTGAAGCATGAAGAAATCTTGCCACGTAGAATCGGTAGTAAGTCACCGTGAGTTGATACGGCTAATATTTAGCTACAGTATTACTCAGCAACAGAGTAGATGGGAAGAAATAATTTTTACAATAGACAGGAGACTGGCTTTGCCAACCCCCAAACGAAAGCATACTACAAGTACATCAAATAGACCAATGAAATGAAGGAAATCTGTTAGATTGACATGGATCAAAGGGAGGTTGGAAAATTCCCAAGGGAACACCAATCAACCGGTGGAGATAGATGATCTAGGGGATGAGCAACCCCTGCAATTGGAAAGAGGAGAGAACAAAAGAGAATTGAATAATGAGAGAGAAATTGAGGGAGGAACTGAGCAATCTGGTCAGGCATAATAAGAGACAAAGCAACAAGAGGAAATCCCGCAAAATTCACTGTGAGAAGATGAATTGGCTCAGATTTTGGCCAATATGGGAGAATATACTCAACCTCTCAGCGCACTAAACCTCCACACTTAAGAAGAACCATAGGAGCACTCTGTTCATGATAAGAGTGCGTCCGAAGAGTTATGTGACGAGGAAGAAGAAGAAGAGAATCAGCCCGGCCATGATGAAAGTGCATATGGAGAGAAAAATGATGAGGATGAAGAAGAGGAACAACCTGTTCCAAGCCATAATACACCGGAAGAATTTTATGAAGAAGAAGGGGGGGAGGAAGAAGTTACCCAGGAAATTACCGGACAAGCTAGGGTTTCTACCCCCGAACAACACGATCAATAGAATAATGAGGAAGCACCCCAAGAGGAAAATCAAGAAATTGGTCAAGGAGAAAGTTTAGGCCCGAGTGAGCAAATGGGTGTTCCTTCCAATAAAATAGAAGAAATCAAAGGATTACGAAAGGAACAGCAAAGACTGCTTAATGTAATAGCACAACTTCGACAACAAAACAGGATTCTGAAGATGGGGAAGAAAGCAAAAATGACCCCAGTGGTAAAGCATGCAACCACTCCGGCGAAACCCCTTAGGAAAAAGGTTAAGAGGACTCAGGCCCAGCTTTCCATTCAAAATCAAAAGGAATAGCATTCGGCTGTTACCCATGTCAAAATACAAACAGATAACAGAACGGCCTATGACAAAGAAATTCAGACATAGGCACAGTCCTCTCAGGAAATTCGAACCATAATTATAGAATGACACAATAAGAAGATTCAAGTGAACCTCGCACTTACAACTACTATGTGGGATAGTGACCCAAGGAAAGTAACTCTACGAGAGGGTTTGATGCAAGCCCAACAAGCAATAGAGAAACTTATAGAACAAACTGTCTCTCGAGAAAAGTATGAAGAATTACACTAGCAGATAAGGGATGTCAATCTAACTGAAATTTAGGCTTTTGAAGGATGGCAAAAGGAAGAAGAAAGAGTCACAAAGGTAACTCATAGGCTATATGTAGTCATCAAACAAATTGATACCTTATGCTCTTTGTAAACTGACGTCCTAGCATGTAGATCACTTGCTCAGAATTATGTTTTGTTTTTAATGGAAAGGTATTTGCAATTGAAAATTAAAGTTGTTAAAGCAGGAGCCCCTATAGAAATAAACATTATTGATGACTTCATAATTGTTGTAAGCACTATGGGGTGAAGGTTCAGATATTATTATGTGAATTCTATTTGCACAACCTTGTGTTAGATCGAGAAACAAAATAGAATCCCGACCCTTTCATTGGGGGTGTCCAACTGCAGGAATTTATTTCGTTTGGAGTTAATCAAATAAAATGCCTTAAAGCCTACAATGCCTTCTAAAGACAAGAAAAAAAATTAGACTTATGGGTGAGAGCTAAGCTTAGAGATCCATTGCAGTTATGGAATAAACATAGGAACCTAATGAGGACTCTGGGCGTGATTGAATCATTAGGACCTATTCATACAACAATCAATTGGTAAGGGATAGAATACTTCTTTACCATCAAACGCCTTGCCATTGCAACTACAAAATTTCAATATCAAACTTTTAATCCAAATAACCAACACAGGGAACCGTTTAACTATGAGAACTTTAAGTTAGCTGCTAATCACTTGGGCCTCTATGGTGATCTTATTTTGAGGGAAGGGTCATCTTGGTTAGGCTTTAGGTTCTGAAGTCTGATCATTTGGAATCCTGCACCAGGATACCAAGCCTTATACAAAATGCTTTAGGGCCAGATAAGACATCTTTTTGAGCACCTAGCTAGGCATCATGGTTGTATACCTCCTCATGAGATCCTGTCTCCAACCTACTCCCTCACCGCCTTGCATGTCAACTACAATGTTTTCATGAGGCCATGAAAAAGGGTAAGCAGGGGGGTGTGTTGAGCACTGGAGAAGGTATGCTATTTTCATTTACTTTTTTATATTTTCATCAAAACTCATAACCTTTTCACATCATGAGCTAAGTATATGACAAGGGATTATGATAAAATCTAGAAGATTTATATGTAACATGAAATTACTGATAATTACCCTTTTTTTCTATGCAGAAAGAGGAGAAAACGGAAGACTACCATCCCAAAATAAAGAAAAAGACCAAGTTAACTGTTGTCCCTTTGATAGGGAACCACGTTCAAACAAGGCGATCCAAATTGGAGCGTAACAGCTAGAAAAAGGAAAAGGAGATATCCAATTGGCACAAAAGAACAAGAGGATAACAGAGAACTAACAGTTTGGCGAATCCATCAGGATACTTTGATCCTAAGGGATCGCTATCTTAACAATCTTCTGTATCATTGATATCTCCACTCGGCTATTATAAGAAGGGGTAGCACTGTTAGCTTGGGAGGAGAACTATCGTTATTTTTATGAAATTCTTCTTGGTGCTTGAACTTTGATCATCGACTCCCTTTGAAGAGTGATTAACTATAACTCTATTTAATGTTTAATATATAAATCTGGTTGTCGTTCTATCGTTGGTTCTGGAGTAACCTTAAGCAATGAGTCCCTGGAGGCTAAGGGCCCGACCCTGGTGGATCACTTGCTCCTATACCATTATTTCTGATTCATGTGTGGTTTGATCTCTTCCATTTACTCTATTCAATAATCTAACCTGCTTTAATGTTTTACATATTGGCTCTGTTATATGTACTTGACTAAGTAATATTATCATCTGCAACAGGAATGCCATGTTCTTCATTCTAACTTTATATTGCATTATTGTTCCTTTGGACAATTGATATAACATTTTTGTTCCTTACAAATTGCCATTCGATTGCAGATTAACAGTGTTGTATATTCTTAAATCGGTACTACTGTATGGTTTGTTCTTAAACTGTGACTGTTTTTCATTCAGGATTGTTGTTCCATTTCAATTGCTATTACTTTATAGTTGTGATTCATACTTATGTTAAGTGTGTCGTGTGTTTAATATGGTTTGTTGTACATTCATATTTGATCTAAGTTGTTGTTCTATATTTTGTTCCTATTAGTTTGCTATTCTATTTATGTTTGTTGTTCAATTCATCTATGAAGTAAGGGTTGTTACTTAATTCCTGTAGCTTATAATTATTGTTGCATTCATTTCCGTAGGTTAAGGTTTTGTTGTTCAATCCTATTTATAAAGATAGTTGTTGTTCCATTTCCTATCATTTGAAGTTATCATCGCTTTGGTGTGCAAAAGGTCTGAGACTGTAGTGAACATAGACACATGCTGTGTAGTTCCCAGTTTGATGATCCTTTCTTTGAGTGCTTTTTAATTGCATCAGTTTATAGAGGGAAGAGTTACCATTATTGTACCCTTGACAATTAATGTAGGGTAAATAGAGGTGAAAAAGACCCTTTTTACTGCTCGACAAATTGTTAATATTTGAAGTGTCGAAAGCAGTTTTCTATTCGAAATCGAAGAGTGTCATTTAGTCTTCCTTTCATTTTGAAAAGAAATTGTCGAAATGTCGCTTTGAAGAAAATAGTTTAGATATATACTTAGTTTTCCTCTTTGGCATTCTCACATTAAGGAAACGAAAAACAAATACATGCATTTGTGTTTGCATTTAGACTGTGTGTAAAAAATGATTTCAGAAAAGAGCATTTAGTGTGTGCTCTTTGCTCTCTATTGAAAGAATTGTAATCTTCTTTCCTTAGTAGCTAGGATTTTCATTACTAAAAGAAAACAATGATTGTTTATCATTTTAGATTGCATATTTAGGAATTTTACATCTACATCATGCGGTGAACCTTGAAAGACAAACTTATAAACAAGATCAACTCTAAAATAAATCTCAATGAACTTAAAAATGCTTTGGAACCTAACACAACACATCTAGAGGTCTAGGCTAGAGACGTGTTCCAGCATCGTAAAATCTAGTAACTATCATTCTCATCGAAGGTTGGGTGATTCCTCCTCTTTGATACGACAAGTGCTAGTACAGACTTGTGCTCCCTGTACCATCAAGTATATATTGGAAGACCACAATAGGCTGATATCCTTTATCCATAGGAAGCCGTTTCTGCCGCCCTATCGATCGCAAAGCATTAAACATAACATTCGGGAAGATTGACTATCGTACATAAGTCCTTGGTAATTTCTCTTTCATTTACCACCAAGGTGTATCTTGCAGTTTTTCGATTGGTTTGGTAATCCCTCTGTCTAGACTTCCAGAGTAGCCACTTTCGCTCCTTTTCGACTCCTTAAAAAAAATAGGTCCATCTGAGCACTCGTCACTTCAAGCTCATTAAAAATCGAAGGGTACTAGAGTCATCTTTATATTTTTCTCGACTCTTAAAAATTGAAAAAGAAAAGTTTTGTCAAAGCGTCATTAAAATTTATTTAATACGGAATAACATCCCTATTCCTTCGTTGATCTTAGGTTGAGGTAATGGAGTCCATCAATCAAGGAATCTCTCTTGAGGGGAATGCTAGTCCATTTTCTTCTTGGGGAAATATTGGTGCTCCATATATGGCCACATTGTCCCTTCCAGGAATAACAATTGGTCTACCAGTATGGTTATTCTCAACCTCTGTCATTCAAAATACTGTGATTCCTCAGCAATCGAATCATCAACCAGTTGATACTAAAGTTGACCCTTCACCGTTTACTTCGTTTGTTTCTCCCTCCCCTTCTTCCTCTTCACTTGGTGAAAGTAGTGATGTTAGTAACCAGGTGACTAAGAAGAAGAAGAAAGGGAAAGAGAGAGAAGAAGTCAGTTAAGCAAGGGGGCAACCATGTAGCATCTGGTGAAAATCCGCACATCGAACTTTCCAAACATAGATCTCCATGCATAATTTGCAAGGGAGACCAAATTCATCAAGAATGTCCATGCATCCCTTGGATCTCGAGAGAATGGTCTCCCCATTCACACCATCAGGTGTCATCAACCTCTGGTGATCATGTTGACAACACACCATCAACTAGTAATAGTGAAGTCAATGGACATAAAGGAAAGGTCAGATTTCCATGTAGGTTATGTGAAGGTAATCATGCCCTTCACCATTGTCCCTTTTTGGATGAAGCCAAAAGAGTCTTGGATAACCGTCCTACTTCGCCATGGTAACTTCCAACTGGATACAAGAAACTCTCACCAAGTCCTTTACTAGTTGAAAATCTAACTGACATAACTCAATCGTCAGTCGAAACACCTATCGTTGAAAGTGAATCTTCTGTGTCCATACTGGACCAAAGTCAATAAGTCGAGATGGAAATCAACCCAGTCTTGTCTTTAGAAGGTCCACCTTCAGATGATACAATTTCCAAATGGAATGAGAATGATACCGTTCAAATTATTTTTGTTAATATAGAGTTTGATGAACTTGGGGGCAGTCCGCCCATTCCTTAACAATAGGAGGAAAATTCCCCAGTTCAAGGGGTTCATTAAGCCATTTATTGGGTACCTCCTCCAAGCAATCTAGTCATTTCCTTTGATTGGAATCAACTAGTAATACCCTACCTTCCATCTAACATACCATTCCGGATCATAGTGCAAGTTTGCAAAATGATCGTGTCTAGAACTATCATAGATGAAGGGGCTTTAATGAGTATCCTTTCCTCAACTACTTGGAAAGTGCTTGGTTGACCATCACTTGCACTTTTTACACAGCGTTTGTCAAGCTTTAACAAAGGAACCAGTTGACCATTAGGGATTCTTCCAAAGTTGTCGATAACTTTGAAGAGGAAAATCGTTCACTTGAACATGATGGTAGTCCAAGGACCATTAGATTACAATCTACTTCTTGGACATGACTATATATATAGCATTGAAGCTATTGTTTCCACACTCTTTCGAGTGATGTATTTCTCGCATGAAGGAAAAATGGTGTAGCTTATCAACCAACTTTCATTTCCCGGTTCAAACACAGCTTCAAGTCAAAAATCGTCCCTAAATGGTCCCTTTGCATCGAGAATGTCTCTTCCACCTTCATTCCATCCACCTAATTACGGCAAGTAGTCCAGTGAATGTAATGAAGCTTAGGGGGAATGCACCCTTGTCCATCTAGACGAACCCAGGTGAAAAGATACGTTTCCCTATAGGTTATGTGATTGGAAGTGTAATCTCACACCAGTCACTTTTGTCCACTCATTCCAGGGACAAAGCCAAGGAAGTTTTTTGGTCTAACCACTGATAAAAACAATCCTGCCTAACTGCAATGAATTCCATATGGTTACCTGGAGACTCTCCTTTTCTCAATGCCTAGGGGCATGCAAACCTTTTTTATGCAAGCAAAAAATGACCAATTTCATTTTTTAGATTTTTAGTGTTCTTAGCTTTTTATCTTTTTAGTTTTAACTTCTCAGGTTAGGCGATTGGTCCGGAAACGTCTACACACCAGATAGACCAAAGGAAGGGTTTTGTCTAGACGGAAGACAAAACCATCCTACCTAACCTCAGTAGTTCCTTATCTTTTTAGTTTTTTTATCTTTGTAGTTTCGTCAATTCTAGCCTATATAAAAAGGCAATGAGCATATGTTATCATAGAGTTCAAGCTCACTAAAAAATGAATCTACCAATGAGGGACATATTTGACTGCAATGAGCAATGTTTCCGCAAAGTTCAAGCTCGTTAAAAATTAAACCTGCTACTGAGCATATGTTAACGCAAGGTTCAAGTTCATTAAAAAATAAACCCGCCTTCGGTAAATAACCTTTGTGATTTCCTTTCTATCTGCCTTTCGAACCTTGGTTGTGTTCCTTGCATCACCTCCATCCATTTGTCTGATCATACGCTTCCACTTGATTGTTTACCCTTATGAGGAACAACTACGACGAGTGATTCTGTTAGTCACCCTCTTCACATCACTGTGTTTTGAGAAGTTCCAAGCTTAACTGGAACAAGTTGCTACCCTAAAATGCCACTCGTTCCTAAAAAATGTGTCTCTTTTAAGCTCTTTTTAGACTCGTTAAATATGAAAATATTGCCAAGCTACTGGCCTTTCCAGCTCGTTAAAGTAAGGGGAAGCACCATCCCTCCTGTACATTTTAATCTTTTTAGACCTGAGGGATTATCCCACAAAACGATTGAGCACTTGTCTTTTTCGGCTCGCTAAAGCAATCGAAAATTCATCCCTTTCATATTATTTTATACTTTTTCGGACTTAAGGGATTATGCTATGAAAAGCGACTGCTGGAGTTTCCTTTCTATCCCTTTTCAAACTCTGTAAACATGAAAAGGACCGAGTTATCCTTGTCATTAAACTCGTTAAAACAATAGTGACAAACTTGTCCACCTAGACAAGGATGAGTTTCATTGTCTCTAGGCTCGCTAAAACATAATGACAGGTTTGCCCGAAGGGAAAAATATCGAACAAGAATATGTTATCCTCCTCAAGCTTAACAAAAATAAAGAGGTGTTGGTCAGTGATGACTGGGCAAAAAAGGGAAGAAAACTTGAAAAACTTTATTGGTAGCAGGTCGCTCTTGAACATGAAACTTTCACTCCATCACCATGACTGAGTCGGGTTGGGTTATTCCATTCACCAGTCATATCACCATTGGTCCGTCGTACCATCCATCTTTTGGGGTTAATGCTACTAATCCATCTTAGTGTCACCAATACGTTCAAGAGAAGTCATTCAGAGAATTCACCATCCAGTTAATGCCTCATCTGCTCCAATACCTTCACCCTCCATTTTTCGACCACCATTCATGAACCTTGTATCATCAAATCATTTTCACCTCTAGAAAATCATTTGCTACATTTCGTGTCATAGATGTGGGATACATTAAGGCCCTCCTACGACAAGTCACTTCTTGTCAACATCAACTCATTATCTAAGAAGTTGACTTAAAACAACCCTTTCAGTACTCTGAAACTTGCATGCCTCAATGGCAAGTTTCTCACTTTTGATGACAGGTTTACATCAATGGAATTTGATTGAAAGATTTTACATGGTGTTTGACATCAGATCATATATTCACACCACATTAATTGTGCTATAGTACCTTGAGGGTCATTATCATTATCGGTGACTCCTCTCGCACTTGTTAACAGCTTACATTATTGGTTGGTAATCAGGCGATGTCTTTCCATGTTTGACTTCAGGACATCTTTTCACATGGATCAACTTGTACATCGGGCAAAGATTGAACAAGTTTGAAAACCCTGGATCTAGTTTCATCCATCTGGGCTGCGATATATTTAGGAATATAAAGACATCAAATGTACATAGAAGCTACACAGATGATCATCCAAGCTAAGGGATGATGACTCTACATATAAAGAATCACCAGTCTGCAACTGCAGACGATTATCTGTCCTATGTACATGAAAATGAATTTATAAAGTTGAGCATAGGAATGCCTGCCTCAGCTAGATCATGAAAATGATATGATGATGATGTATTGTATTGTATCTTAGACAGGTCACCTTCCAGTTCGAATACCTCGAATCCTCATGATAAAGCATTTCACCCGACATCAAAAGATTTACGACCTCATGCTTTAGGGGGCAACTATTATAGACATATTTGGGCACTTCAACCCCAATCATATATGTCAATAAACCAAGGCTCTTTAACCCCTAAAAGTGTTGTTTCATACCCTAAAGGATCATGGACAACTGATTACATCATTTCCCAGAAGTTCCACCTGAAAAACCACTCAGAACTGGCCAAAATTGGACCATACTAACTGCTCCACTGTCAAGGTGCGATGCATATGGGCTCCTACACTAGCCAGGTGTGATGCATACTGAAGAGGCCTTTTGTAGGGTGTGATGAGCGCGAATGGACAAATGGCTGAGACAGTTTGCTAAGTGGATGCTCATGGAATGTTCTAGAAACTTCTCCCATGACACTTGGCTCCCTGGATTCACCCAGGGATGAGTAAGAGATCAATGAAATCTCCAAGTGGAACCAAGAACTATGAGTGGAATGACACTAATAAAAAACCCAGAGCTAACTCACACCCTTGCAAGACATCTATAAATGGATCCCTCATCTAAGAGATCTAGAGGCTAGAATTTTGTAATTTGTAAAGAAGTGTTGTTAGTTTGTCTTTGAGAAGGAGCATTGTATTGTTGGGTGATCTCAATTTTCATGAGGTGAAGAGGGCTTTGGTGCTTGGAGGATGATGCTGGATCAAATAGCTAGGTTGTAATCCTCTCTTCTACTATTAATAAAGTTCTTTGATTTTTCCTCCATAGAATCGTGTATTTGTGAATCTTGTTATTTGTGAATGCAATTGTATGGTCAACGTATTTCTGATTCTGCATTGTTTATCATATTATAGATTGAGATGCTTTGATGGTGTTTTGTCACTTTGTCTCTACAAGTATTCTTTAAAGTGGGACAAGTAGGCGAGGAGTTGCAAGCTCTATCAAGGGAGAGAGAAATCAAGCAAGGAGTCAAGCGGAAGATCTAGGTTGGTCCTCTTTGCTTCTCTCTTATCATCATACATAAAGGAAATCACAAATTGCTTTGATTGTTTGTTTCTAAGATAGCTACCAATCTTAGTGGGACTAGTAGATCGAAAGGACACTAGTTTTCCCAGAAACAAATGCAATATTGGATAAAATTTATTGCTAACTTCTCACTCATTGTATCACTATTACATGCTTTGACAAGTGTGATACAGGTCTTTCAATGGGGAGGGAAGTAGCAGACAACCTTTGACACTTTGAAAGAGAAAATCAGTACATCACAAATTCTATCACTTCCAAATCTTAAGCAACCTTTGAAATTCAAATCGATGCAAGCAAATATGCAATGGGAGTAGTTTTCATGCAACATGGTAAGCCAATATGTTATCATTCTAAAACCTTTACCAATGCATTAATTAATTATCCAACTTATGATAAATCGTTGTATGCTTTAGTACAAAGCATGCAGAAATAAAAGCATTATTTGATGGGTAAAGAAACAATTATTTGTACATCAACATTTGTAATATGTTCAATGGTAAACTAAGCTACAACAAGATAGACATTTTAGGTGGATGGGATTTCTACAATAATCTCATTTGGTAATTAGGTATAAGAAGGGTATATACAACAAAGTTGTAGATATGTTATCAAGGCCTATTGGTAATGCATCTGTTATTCTTAAGAATAAATCAATCATGCATGAAAGTTATATTGAACAATATCCTCAAGGTGAGTATTTTAAAGATGTTAATACAACTTTGAGTTAAGGCAAGCATGTTGAAGAGTTGGATTATCATGTTGATAACAAGTTATTGTATCATATTGGTTAGTTGTGTGTTCCACAAGATGAAATATTAAATGTCATAAGGGAAGCCCAGACTTCTCTTATTGTGGCCACTTTGGTGTACAAAAAGCAATTGCTCAAATTAAGAAGTATTGTTATTGGCATCACAGGAATGAAATTGTTTCAAGATATGTGAAAGGATGTTCCATGTGTGCTACTAGCAAGCCAAGTAATATGAAATTGAGTTTGTACACTCCACTTCTTATTCCTTCTTGTCCTTGGGAAAGTATTTCTATGGCTTTTGTTGGGGGACTACCAATGTATAGGAAAGGTCATGATTATCTATATGTTTTAGTGGAACATTTCAGCAAAATGTGTGTGTTTATGCCACGTAAGAAATAGGTTACAGCATAACAAACCACAAATATGTTCTTCCAAAATGTATAGGTTCACTTTGGGTTACCCACATCTATTATTTGTTATCGAGATTCTCAATTTATCGATAAGTTTTGGTCAAGTTTATGTGAACTCATGAACACAAAGTTAAATAATAATATAACATTTCATCCACAAATTGATGGCCAAACATAAGTGGTGTACAAAACATTAGTGCATCTCCTTTGATGATATTGTGGTAATCATCCTAAACTTTGGAATGAGCATTTTCATTACATCCAGCATGCCTACAACCGTGCCAAGCATTCATCTACAGAAGTATCTCCATTTGAATCTTGTTTTGTTTCTTTTCCAAAGTATCCTTTTGATATCATCTTTGGTAAATTTATTCTTGTATATGGACATAGTGATGTGGAAAAAGACAAGCATTTCATTGAAAAATTCAGCTAGTGCATCAAAGAGTACAAGAATAGCTGGAGAAAAATAAAGCCAAATACAAAGAAAGACATGATAAGCATTAGGTTGATCATGATTTCCAAGTGGGAGATGAAGTTTGGTTATACATCAACAAGGAAAGACTACAAGCTGAAGGTAAAAATATCAAGCCAACCATATATGGTTCTTTCAAAATCTTGGACAAGATTGGTAACAATGCTTTCTGATTACATTTTCCATCTTACATGCAATTTTTCTTTTTTGTGAATGTGGTAAACTTGAGATTGTATGAGCCTCCTATGATTCATAATCAATAAGAGAATGTTCATATTCCATATATGGAATATTTTTCTCCTGAATATTTAAATGAGTTGCATGAAGACTCAATTCTTGATAGGAGGATAAGGATTCCATGCAGTGGCAATGTGGAGTATCTTCAATTGGGGCTCAAAGGTACCAATCCAAGCAAATCAAGGGGGATAGAGATTGGGAAAGTGAGGGAGTTGTACCCTCACTTACATGATGAGTAAAAAAATACTTTGGTGGTCCAAATGCTTCTAGTGGGGAGGAATGATTCAAGGGATAAAAAATATGCTAAAAAATGAAAGATATCAAAATCTCCCAAAATTGACGTTAAATAATAGATATAATCATTTTTATTCCAATGATGCTTGAATCACCTCAATCCAAAATTGTATGAGGAAGTTAGCTCACGTTCTGAATTTTTGGCAAATAACTTAAAAATTAACTTGTAGGTTTGACTTGACAATGTATTGTTGCCATGTGGTAGTTCATATGATGACATCATACTCATGTCAGCGGGATGACTGGGCAGTATGGTTATTGGAGTGGTGTGTGGCATCTAATGGTTAGGAAGTGGTACAAAAATACAGTTTGGACAGTTGGGCCAATAGTTGGGTGACACATGTCCAAGTCGCGAGGCACCATGTGGCACCATGGGTTGGGATAAAATTTGTTGGGGTTGACCAACCAATACTTGACAGGGATCAAAATCACAACCTCTCATAAGCCAATGAAGCACTTTACCATTACACCATGTGAGCCTATTGTTAAACATGGTGAGTAGATGTATATTTAAGTTGTATTGTCTAGGCAGTTGGGGGGAGGGTTGTTGGGAAAAATACTTAGATGGGGGGGGGGCGGGGGGGGGGGGTGGTGAATCAGTATTTTGAAACTCACTTAAAATTTTATTTTCTTAGTCAAATTTGTGTATGTGACTATATCGAAGTAAACTTGTGTATGTATGTGACTATTAAGCAGACAACTAGCATATATCAAGTTAACTTACTTTTCAGTTAATTAATCATTTTTTTAACTTGAACCAATGTATCAGTACTTCAATATGAATGTGTAGCAAGAATATAATAAGCCATCACATAGAAGAAACACATGAACACCAGGATTTCTAGGTGGTGTGGGAGAAAAACCACTTGTCTTTGCTTCTTTTTATTATAAAGAAATAATTCTTACAATCTTGTACTAGCACAGACTCATACTAGCATGCAAGCACCCACCTGAAGAAGGTTACAAACCTCTCTCATTCTCTAGCACCGATTAGAAGGGAGCCCCAACCCCTAATCTTGTTTATTGGCACCCATCGAAAGGGAGCTTCGACTCCTTGATCAAATTTACTAGCTGTCGTTGGAAGGAACCTTCGAATTCCTCACTAAAGGCTCCAACCCTCAGCACTTCTATGGACCACATTTCTCAATTTTCATACTTGATCCACCTAATTCAAAACTTGTAGGCCACCTTTCATCATATTTTTAAACTTGACCCACTACCATGATTTAAGCCAAATATTAAATAACAAATTGAAACTAATCACTGTATCAAATCATTGAACCAAATTAATCATCAAATAATTGAATAAACTAATTACTGAATCTCAAACAACCAAAGTTGCTTGATCATCTCAAACCACTGTATACTCTTCATTAGAATGTCAGACCACTTAATTTTCATCACAAAAACTAGATCTTATCATTGCAGACTTTGGTCAATCTTATGTATGAATATATATGTTTCTATTATGAGACATACCCATGTATATACGTCCTTTATCTTCAAATAACAAGTGTATGAATCTCAAAACGCTGAACCCTGAAACTAAATCACTGCACTACTAAAATCAATCACTGCACTACTGAAATCAATCACTGAAACACATACTGACCTTATCATAGATCTTTGAACCAAATATAGATCATCTCATATTAGCATCATTGTTATTCAACATTTCATAACATAATTAGTTGAACTGTAACCAACACTATCAAACATAGATCATCATGGAAGATACATCACTCACATAGAAAAACAAACATAACATAATAAATCATCCATAATCATACGCTTATACTGTAAAACCCTATCATATGTACGTGACCCTTATGAAACAGTTCTGCGTATGTATACACCTTTCAAGAAGCATACCCACGTACAAATATTTCCATACAACAAATCAATATGTGACTACCTAGAGGCAGACTCATGTATGCACGCACTTTTTCTGAGACAAACTTGCATACAAATATGTAATTATTGAATCATTCCTTTGTTGCACAACATAACTTTAGTCAAACCCAAATCTCAGTAAACCTAGTAACAAACATACATTAGAACAATATTATCACAGATCAACCCATAAGAAAATCACGTAGTCATTTTGGATCTACAAGATTTGATCCCACATCACATTCCTTGTGCAACCTTATTTTAGATCGAACAATTCATTAATAGCCCATTACTTGCACACTAAAAACTTTGATCTCCATCTCCTTATATATCTTAGGCCTTAGCCAATACCATGGGTCAAACCCTTAGTTATCTGATGATATTCTTGGATGAGATTAAGTATATGTTGTCATGCTCATTACTATGGGCCAATACCATGGTAAATACCCCGAGTATTTAGAATACCATGGTGTGGAAACTCTACATGACTTTTCTTCACCATACCCGCATATGTAAACGGATTTGCTTCACATAACCTACTTATACTTCCTCAAACTTTAACTTCATCGTTCCTCTATTTCCGAACTACTATTTATTTCTCAAATTTCTTTTTCACATTTGTACTCATATTGCTACCATCATGTTGACATATTTTACCAAGTAATTTTCCATCAAGGACAACACATATGTATCTTGCTATAAGTAGGTTGTCATAAAGGAAAACACATTATTCATAATGTCAACAAGGGTTAGGTCAGTGGGCGCACCTGACTGGCCTGACCTCAGGTCTTGTTATTATCCCATGACTGGCGGTGAAGAACAGGGAGGGTGGGGCACATGGCACCCTACCCACACCTCAACTCATGGTCTTGTGTTGAATTGTGATCATGGTGGAAAAGCGGCAGGGCCATAGATAAAAGGGGTGATCGTTCAGTGCCAACACCAGGTTTTGTTACATAGGCGTGAACATCAGTGGGAGGCTAGGCATTGTGGGTTCATGGTGCCCTACCCACGCTCAATCTGAGGCCATATGGCCCATGTGACAGAGAGAGCAGAGGTAAAAGAGGAGCTCCACCGAATTTTTATTTTTAAATCAGTTAATGGTTCTATAAATTTCACTCGACGCTATGCGTATCATGGTCAAACCAAAAACCTTCGAGTGGATAAATTTCTACCTTACAAGTATGCTAAAGAGTAGCATGTTTCTAATTTTGTATGGGGATGAATTTGAAGAACATTTAGCAGGAAGAATGGATAAAGAGGCCTAACTTGGGCATTTTTCAGCTTTTTTGAGGCCAAGAAGAACCTAAATAGGTGTTTTAGGGCATTTTGGATGTAATGGCAATGCTATTTTTGTAATTTGAGCATTTTGTGTTGATGTAATTTCACATTTGAGTATATAATAAAAGGGGCCACCGTTGTAAGTTGAACCCAGAGACATAGCCTAGGAGGGGTGAACTTTGTCATCAAATTGTTGTGTTGTGATATTATTTATTTTCTATTTATAAGTATTAAAATATGTAAAATTTTACTTAGTTTTTGTTCTTTTGCAATCACAATCCATTTCCCATAAGACAAACTATCTTACAAAACCTTACATGAAACCTTCACTTTTAATTTCATATCATAACATGCAGGCCTTCCTCCCTACATCAAGACCACTCCCATAGCATAGCCACTTGCATCTATCTCCACTTTAAAGTGTTACTGCAACTTTGGTAATTCCAAAAATGATGCTTGACTAATCTTCTTCTTTAACTCCTCAAAGGCCCTATGCTAACACTTCCCCCATTGGAAACTCTTGCCACCTGCCATTATGGTATGTACTGGTTATGCTACTACTAATAATGAGGCTATGAATTCCCTCAGGTATTACTCTTCCCTATTGAATGTCTAAACCTTAGAAACATTAATAGGCACCTAACATTTCATGATGGCCTCCATATTGGCAAGATGTATCTTCAGCTCTCCTCCACCTATAAAATACCTCAAATACACCAACGATTGTTGTGTAGACTAACACTTCTTGATATTTTCTAGTAGTTGGTTCTTTTTCAGTGTCTCCAGCACTTGCTCCAAATGTGATATTTGCTCCACTGAGGTAGCGTTATATACCAATATATCATCTAAATAGACAATAGAAAATGAATCTATAAAAAGGAACAACAAATCATTCATTAACCTCTTAAATGTAGCTAGTGCATTTCATAGGCTTAATGGCATGATTAACAACTCATAAAAATCTTGCCTAGTTTTTAAGGTGATTTTCTAGGTATCTTCTTCTTTGAAATGAACTTGATGATATCCAAACTTTAAGTCTATATTGGTGAACTATTTTTCTTGTTGCAGTTGATCCAACAAATCCTTTATTTTGGGTAGGGAGTACCTATTCTATAGCGTTATTTTGTTTAAATCCCTATAATATATACATATTGTTTGGGTCCCATTCTTTTTTGGCATTATTATGATGTGTGACCCACATTATAATGTACTCAATTGAATGCTATCTTGTCTAAGTGATTTCTACAATTGTTTCTTCGCCTCACTTGCTTCCATAAAAAATTTCTTATACATCCCAATATTTGGCAACTATGAGTATAGAAATAGCTAGATCTTGTGCTCCACTTCCCTCTTGGGAGGTATCCCATTAAGTTCCTAGACACATCCATGTATTCCTATCGTAACTTTTCTAATTGTTGTTTCAATTTTGTAGTCGACCCCTCAAAGTATTCATTTCCTCTTACTAACTCTTCCGTAGATTTATTTTCTCTTAAAAATAATTAAACATACTTCTTGTTGGAATTACTCAACTTTTGTGTTTGATTGGGACTTATGAGTGAAATTTTCAACTTTCCTATGTGTGCAATGATGGTGAATGATTTTCCATCCTTGATGAGTTAATACTAGTTAGATATTTGTATGAGGATTGTGTATCATGTGTACATGTATGAAATTCCAAACATAACTCCACATACATCAAGGAGAACTACATCTAGTTCTACTTCATCAATAAAATCAGCATTGATGGAAAAGTATAATTTTAGACTATTTTGTTACCTTCAAATCTACATCCTTATTTAACCATCCCAATGGATATGGGATTTGATGATCATGAACTTCAAATTCCAATATTTTGACCATATCTTTTGTTATGAGATTTCCCCATGATCATGAGTCAAACAGAGCATAGTCTTTGTCTTCTTGACTTGTATCTTTATGTGGAATAATTTGGTCATTTCTTCTCTTGTTGTTGTTGAAGATTACTCAGATGCACCTCCATTTGCACTAACGTACAAACAATATTCTCATCCATGTATGAGATATTTTCAGCGTGGATGCTCAAATTAGTGGCCATGAGATTCATCTTCTTATTGTCTTTTTTTTGTTCTTTGGGTTAAGCTCTAGATGCAAATTCCAACACTTCTTCTTTGGATGGTCATCAATGTTGTAGTGGTCCATGGGATCTTTGAACTAGTGTGTTAGGGTTACTCTCTTTTTATAATTTCCACTTTTCTGTTTCTTCTTCCCCTCCTTAGAAGCATCATGTTTCTCCTTTTTCTTTTATCCACTTTATTTCCCTTTCTTCGAGCCTATGTTCTCTAAGTATTGTCTGTGTACACAAGCCTCATCCATTAATTTTAGCTTAAAAAACATCACTTACTTTTGTAAATGGCTGTGTAGACCCCCTAGATAGTTGAGAAGTACATATGGGTTCTTTGGGGAGATATTTAACATTATGGTTGTGTTTCCAAATGATGTGGTGTAATCATATAAACTTTGCTCTTGCTTCTAGCTAACGTAGTGCCACCTGATCCATTGGTCCTTTACATACCCGATAGGGTAAAATTGCGACTTTAAGAAGGTTTTAAAGTCCTCCCACTTATTCATTGGATAATTTCCTACCAACCTCAAGTTCTATGTGTGGCTTTCCCACTAAGTCAAGGCATGGCCCTCTAATTTTCACTAAACCACTGAAATATGTTTTTCCTACTCTATATGATGAACAGTGAAATAAGTTATAATTATTGAAATCAATGATTTAGATTAGGAGCACTAATCTAACCTTAGTAGAAGTTAATATCAACCTTCACTTCAATTTTGAATAGACTGTGAATGGTTCACGGCACTCAAACTGGGTTGATTTTTTTCAACTCATTTCTTCATCTCAATCCCTATTTCATGCCAATCACTCGATCTCCCCTCTTATTTTTCCTCTGTATCTGAACCCACATCTTCTCCAAATATCCTAATAATATTTCACAAGAATGACATGAGGAGATTCACATTATGGGTTATATCCACAACTTGTGCTTCTAGTTGTGAAAACCTCTTCTCTACAGGATCACAGGAGTTATTCATAGATTCACCAAACATGATTAGGATTTTATGGCCTTTGGCTTCGTAAATATATATCCCATGCAAATCTTCACAACATACCTAAATAAACCTACTCTAATACTAATATGATCTGTAAATTGTCATGGATATTCTATTGGACAATTCTTAACAACATGTTTGATAAAAATATATTTCAAATTTTGTAATCTACAATATTAGTGTTTTTTTCTAATTTATGGATATGTAGATTATTGTTAATTGCATATGCATGAAAATTGTAATTTATGCAAAGATATATGAAAAATAAAACCTCACAAACACATTTCACATAATAAATAAGCTAGGAAACACTTTCAGGAGAAAATCTAACAGGAAGGTGAGGCCACCCTGCTCTCTTTCTTTGAATAAAAAATCTTTTCAAGTAGAAATAAGTAAGTCTTGTTGCCCATGGGCTACTATAGTGCACAAACACTCTCGTTTCTCTCTATCTATATCCCTTTCAACTACTCTACTTTTCTATGGAATAAGTGCTCTAAAAGAGAATGGAACCATTTCCTCCTAGTGGCATGGTTATAACATACCATGATAGCCTACTAGTGGTTAGGTTTGACTCCCTCAACTTTTAACTAGAGTTACAATATGGACTATTCTAGAGTATTATTTATCATAATCGCATGGTTAGCATGATTTCCATGAGCTATGGGGTTTGAAATGACATCCTCTTCAGTTATGGTGGTGAAAATAGGAAGGTCAACTTCTAAGTGGCATACCATTTACATAAAGACTTTGATTGAGATGATTTTTGCAATGTTAAAAAAGTATTGGCGTGATGAAAAATATGTTTTCCACTATAGTAGAAATGTTTTACACATAGATAACATCATTTAATGCCTCAGCATGCTCTGGGAAGGTCATGTGATCTTATTCCTCCACTTTATCCACTCTAAAAGCATCGATATGGATGAAAAATAATATAATCATCCATTCTAGATGGCCCACAATTCCTTATATCAACATATAAAAATTTCCTATCCTTTTCTAGAGGCATGATTTCTCATTGCACATTATTTGGAACTCAAAAAAATTAAAAAGTTCATCATAGACTCTTATTCGATCATATTGAAATGATTATTGAGTTCCCTTTAAAAGCGGATGATCATAGCCATTTTATGAAACAGTAATATTTATTTGATGTTCATTACATGGATTAAATGCATCCAAAGACCTATCAATATATTATTTTGCAAATTTAACTTGAATAGGGTAATCCCAAATCAAGTTGTCCATATTGGGAGCACCATTTAGCTAAATAAATACATACAATTATGGAGATATACAATGTTTCCACTCATAAGAATAGAAAGATATAGCCTAATGAACAGTTAGAAAAATATTTTCTTAAAACATTGTTTAACTCAAATACATATAACTTGCTACAATATCAGAATTTCCAATTACATTTTGAAATCTTCATTTCCTTGATTGTCCTAGATTTGTAAATAAAGTGCCGATCATAAATTTATGTAAATATGTCTACTACATGCATGCTACACTTTGTGTGAAGAACATTATGGGACAACCAACATGCTAAATCAAGTCACATAATTATGTGTGACACTTAATCCAATACCCACATGCACCTCTTATGGCATTACCACACCTCATTAATCTATTTCGAGGTTGAGAACTAGGAAAATTTTATAAATTTTGTCATAAATCAATAAATAATATAGGTAATTATGTCATATTTTTATGTAACAAGAATTGCATTAGAAGTTTAAGCATGATATGTCACACTAATATTATGTTAAAAGAATATAAACAAAGGGTTCCTCCCAAAATTTGTCATTATATCTAAGAAGATGTTTCACAAACTCATAAAGATGAATATTTGTCATTCATGGTTGTAATGAATCAACTCCACCTTTACGGAACAAAAAGAGAAATTCCATATCATTTAGATATTTAGTGTCATAGTAAATTATGGGGGATGAACCAACTAAAACTAAATTAATTACAAATGTAGATTCACCATGTTATTCCTCTCTTTTAGGATTATTTATGCAAGCTTAAATAATTCCAACTCTACTGGATGTGTTCATAGCTATTAAAGAACAATAATTTTGCTTACAACATTCTAAGGTGTCATAATGGCCTAGAAGCCCTTCCAAGATTGCACTTTCCATGTCATTGTCCATATTTAGTAATGTAATATAGTTAATCACATGCTAAACATGTATTACATTTTTTGCTATCCCAGTAAGAGCTTGGAAGTATCATCCAACACCAAAATAATATGGATCATGATAGAATTTTACACCATAATGAAACCATTACCTTTTTCTTTCTAAATCAGAGGTTGATCTTTGCAAAACAAAATTCACACATCAATCCAAGTCTTCGATATGCCAAGATACTTTTTTGGCAATATATTTCACCACTTGTTGAAAACGTAGGTGTCTCCTCTATATTTTACTTC
Organism: Pinus taeda; assembly: GCA_000404065.3. NCBI lineage: Eukaryota > Viridiplantae > Streptophyta > Pinopsida > Pinales > Pinaceae > Pinus > Pinus taeda. Next base: position 37,091 of record APFE030799330.1, read on the forward strand.
TCACATATTGAATTCTAAACTTATGAAATTAGATTGGATCCTCAAATCAATATGTACTTGACTTGTTTTAAGACATTCCATGACCAATTAATGCAACCCTAGATTCATATAGATTTGAAATGAAAGTTTGTGACTAGTTCCCTATCTTTTACTTATTATACACATAATATTTGTTTAAGTAGTCACCACTTAAATTTTGAGATGTCACTCCTCAAGTAGTGACACATAAAAATATGACCCAATTTATCAATCCTTTCACAATTCTTTTGCAAGTAATAACTTCACCTTCATATGAGACCATTGGTATAATGTATTTCATTTTATGTTCATCATCTCCAACAATTATTTCATAAATTTTGGTGATTGGTTTATTCGATGGAAAAATAGGTTTAATTTTTTTCATTAAGTCGTCGACACCTATACATTTTCTCTGTTGATACACACTTGATTTTGAATTCTATGTTATTCTCCACCATCCTTAATCATTCTTTAAAATTATAATTTTTTTTTCTTTCATAATAATTTTTCATTATTATCAACAATTTCAGTTGAAGAAATTTAGAAGGAGAGGAGAGGCCAGAGCACTCTGAGATCCCCGAGTTTCGAATGCCCAACCTGTGCATACAATGTCTGGGAGTGGAAATGTCGGTGTGGTGGCCTTGTAGGAGTGTGAGAGCAACGATCTAAAGGAACCTTCATCATATGCAGAAGAGGCTGGAGTCGTAGTAATGACAGAGGCGGGGCTGATTGGGGACGCCATTAACAGACTGATCGATCTGGGTCTGATTCGGCGGATCAAGAAATTCGTCAGTATTCCTATCATACCCTGTGCTCGAATCAGACATTTCATGGAGACCGAGATCTTGGAAGCTGTGGGCATGGATTTCGTAGACGAGAGTGAGACTCTGACGCTGGCAGATAACCCTAGATCTGCTATTGATCCACCAGATCTAGCTTTCAATCCAGTAAATCGGGGCCTAAATAAGGTGGATCTGACATGTAGCTCTGTGGCTCAGGAGAACAACATGGCTAGGGTTTCTGATCTTCTCAACGCCGCAACAGCGCAATGTCATGGGTAGCTGGAACAGCCAGAACCTAGGCAACAGGTAACATCAACTTGTTTTCACATTTTTATTAAACCCCCTGTGGGGAAAACTAGTCTAGTGTGGGTACATGCAGAAAGCGCCATTATGCAGTTGAAACAGCAAATATGGGCATTGATGGGATACCCTGTTCAGATCCAACATTTGGTCAGTGGTAGTGGTCCCTTTAGGATAGCAGAACCCTGAAAAGCTATGATATTAGCCCAGAAACAACCATTGCTTTAAACATTAGGCTGAGAGGAGGGGCTCTGCCCCAGGGACATCCAAGCTCCTCAGGAGGAGACAAGGGGAAAAAGACAGCATCTCAGCATCAACCCAAGGGAGGCTCCTCTTACAAAAACATATTACAGGGTAACAGAGATCCAGGGTCCCCTCCAGATCAAGGTGGATATACACCTAGGCCATACATAGTAGATTAGCTAGGGCAAACCCCAGCCCTCAACTTTGATTCTACAGGACTTGAAGATTCCATTAAGTCATATGAAACACAGGCCCTAATCTGTCGATTTAATAGTTTTTGGCCAAAGCCAATGGATCTATTTCATTGGATCTTTACGAGTTGGACCATGGAATGTGATATTCACTTATGCTCCAAGGGGTTTTTCATTGTTAAATTCGCATCCACGGAAGTCAGAGATACAATCATCAGTGCTGGGCCTTGGTTTTGGGGAACATCGGGTCTTTTTATGACCCCATGGTTTCCATATTTTCATCCAAAAAAAATGATTTTCTCCAAAATGTCGGTCTGGGTCCGCCTATATAACCTTCCCCTTCACTTTTTGGAGTGAACGAGTTTTGGAAGGAATTGGGAACAGCATAGGGAAATATATCAAAATAGATCTGGAAAGGATTGATGAGAGGATCTACACCTTTGCATGCATTTGCGTGGAAGTAGATCTAAGTAAAGGACTACCCAAAAGTATAAGGCTGGTATACAAACAACAAAACTGGTTGCAAGAACTAGACTACGAAAACACTGCTTTCAGATGTAGGAACTATAGGCTAACAGGACACTTGCAAAGTACATGCCCAAAAGCCAAGAAAGTAAACAGTAAAAAGAAGCAGAAAGGTAAGCAAAGGAAAGGATGGCAATTTCCCCCTCCTGACTCAGAGGATGACGAATCAGAAGCAGAGGAGGAAGTTACCCCCATAGAGAATTTTGAGCCTTCCCAAGGAAAGGAGACCCAAAAGGATAACATATCAGCCAACAAGGTTTCACAGCTCCATTCAAATCAGGCAGAGAAGAGAAGTGAGGATCTGAGTATGGGAGGGATCAAACGACATCACCCCTCAGATACTTCAGACTCAGACAAGGATACAGCTCCACAAAAAGCAGAAACAAAGTTAGTCCTAGCTTCGATCGAGCCCACTCAAGGAGAGTGGCGCAAGGTCGAAAAGAAGAAGGGGAGAAAAACATGAGGTGTGAGTCCTCTACTCACTACCGGGAACCAGTTTTTCTGTCCTTTCCTCCTTTCTTTTTTCTTTTCTTTCATTCTTTCTAAATGCACGGTAGCCTCACTACGTTGCATTATGTGCGAAAGCACTCGAGCCCAATGGGCATCTTATGGAAATGCTTCAATGCATATGCTTTGTGTAACTTTTCATTTTTTAAATAAAACGTTACCGCTTTTTTCCTGTGGAATTTTTTTTTTTCATTATTCTTTTCTTTAATCTTGATTCATTATTTACATTTTCTATATTTTTGTTTTATGGTCGTTTCTTCATCATTTTTCCCTTAATCCTAAGTGTTTTGGCATCGTCATAATATTTGTCATTCATTTTTCTATTTCCTGAGGTCTTTCATTCCAATTTAAACAAATAGTTACATTCGATTCAAAGCATGTCTTTTAACTTATTAACATTATGAATTTCTTACATCCCAATATTATCCTTATTCATTTCCTATTAAGAATATATAAGTTGTTGTCTATTTTTAATGATTTACTATTCATATTATTGTGCTAAGAAAAATAATGTTAATTTCATAACAAGCCTATGGGGCATATAATAGATTGTGATAGGGTACACAATTAAGACACTTATGATGTCAAAGTCATTGGTTCAAAACTTTATGGGAAAAAGATTAGCCATGTTAAAAGTTGGTGTACCGTAAGCCGAAAACAATCCTAGATAATTTTGATGACTTAGATGCCACTAGATTACTGTATCCGAAACTAAAAATTAAACATATAATCGTATCAAAATTCACACAACTTAAAAAAATAAAAATAAAAAAAAAAAAAAAAAAAAAAATAAAATCAAATCAAAATCTACCCCAAAAAAAATCAAAACTAAAATAAACATAATTACATAACCAAATTTAACTAAAAAAAAATCAATAAAAATCAAAACTGAAATAAACATAATTACACAACCAAATTGAATATAAATTAAGTTGAAATTAATGAATGCTCAATTGACTAATGCATAATCAGAAGGTTATCAAAGAAATTCATGGTCACTGTGATAAAGATATGTACGTTCATTAGCTCGTGAATATGGTGGCTAATAACCACCTTAAGTCCTTTTCGTCAGCACTATAATATATGTTTATTATTAGGAATTGTAAAATTATGAATAAACATTTTTTGAGGTTGAAATTTGTAACTCGAACCTATAAAGTTGTTTATACATATTTCCAACTTTCTAAGATAATAATTTTTTTGATTAACACTAAATATTTACATAAGAAAGAACTGTGTAAAGTATAATATATGTTTTCGAATAAATAATTCAATTACACATATCTATATATTCTTATAATGAATATGAAAGAAACCTTAAAGCTAGAAGAATCGTATGTAAGTAATTAGTTATACTATCGTGTAGAAATGTCTCCTTTAGTAGAGAAGAGATGAGATGTTGTAAATTCATATTTTATTAAACATTTAGGATAAAATTACCATACATAATAAAAATATAAAGTTAATAATTATAATTAAACTATAATACATTATTTTAATTTGATTTATTATTCAAATTTTTTAGATACAAATTGTTTTTAAGTAGAAAAATACAATCCTTTTAAATAATTAATAGATTTGAACTTTAATAATAAATTAAACTAATAAATTTATTATATAAATATGAAAATACATTAACAATTAGGTGAAGGTTATATGTAATATGTCTATCTACTTTAAAAACAAAAAATAAAATTCTTTACATATAAAGTAAGTTTAGGGGATTATAATAATAATAAAAAATATAATATATTATATTTATATTTAATTATTGTCTATATAACTCTGAATTATGTTTTATGTAAAGTAATTAGAGTAAAAGAAATATGGAAGATTATCAAACTATACTTTTAAAAAATATTTAATAATGATATATCTATATATAGACAATATATATATATATTAAAAAAAAATTATGTTAATAATCGAACTAAAATTATTAATCATGAATAATGTTAATCTATTACTTAAATATCTTACGTAACAAAAAAATCCGTTAATGTTTCCCATTTTGACCATCTTTACCAACGAGTATTTACATTACTATTATTAAAAATATTTTATTCATTCGACATTAAAATATATTTTTAGATACTTTTTTAATATAGGATAAATATACACCTGTTAAAATAGTTTTTTAAAAAACAAGGTTTAAATATTCTCACGGACATTTATTCTTTAGCAATTCAAAATTATAATTTAACAATAAAAAACTAAGCTTGTTTTTTTCACTTAAAATAAATTTGTACTTAAAAATTTGAATCCATTCTCAAGTTCTTAAATCTTTAAATTAAAAAATTTATGATCTTAAACTTTTAACTTTTAGATCATTAATTAAAATAAATCTATACTAATTTATACCTAAACGTAAAAAAATCTCATGAAAATAAACCATTAAGTAAATTCAAGTAAATTTAAAACATTTAGAAAAAAACAAATATTTTTTCTTTAAAATAATGCCTCCCGATTGCACGCACAACTAGGCCTGGCTCATTTATATTCCGATAATCAATATACGCCATGAATTAATCTTCCGATAATCAATATACTCCATGAATTAATCAATCAATCCAGTTAAGAAATATCGATGCATATTTATGTTCATGAGGCGGTGAAGATGGTGACATACAGTCACACAATCTCTTATTGCTATTTCACCGTCACAATCTTCTTTTATTCACTAATGTGAACTTATGAATAACCATCGGAGAAAACTGTTTTTGGTACACGGATTTTGTCAGTTACACTTCAATTATATCTCCGACATTGTGATCTCTATGTTGATAGGTTACACCATAATCTCTACGATAATAAGTTACTAGATCAACTGAATGAAGTTGCACTATGACGATATAGATTACAGTGCACTATGAGGATATAGATTACCTCGTGCGCATTAAATGTCCTCTGTAATTTCATAAGGAATTGTAATTTTTTTTTAATTTAAAATTTTAAGATTATAATTATATATATTATGTTATAGGAATGAAAATCTATTTTTGGAATGTCGATTATCCTCAGATGAAGAAGTATTAATAGTATTGTTTATGGCGAATACAAGACTAAAAATTCCAAAAACCAAGAAATTTTATAATCCTAACTTTTCATATGTGAATGTTTATAACCTTCTATATATTATAAAAAGTCTTTAGCAAACCTAAATCTTCAACATGTTTTAAATACATTTCATATTTTTTAAATTTAGATCGTAAGTGTATATATGGTATTAAACATTAAACTAAAGTACATTTAGAGTTTATTATTTAATTTTTTTAAAGAATAATGTATGTAATTTAAAAAAAAAAAGTGATTTTATTTATAAAATAAGAATTATATAAATATTTTATCTGAAGGAGTTTAGAACATTTTTTCTTTGGGGCGGTTAGCAAGTTTCATGGTCACTTTATTCTTATTTAAGTTTTGCTTTATTTATGTAGATTTTTTGTAAATTTCTTTTACAAATTATTAGATAGTGAATCTATATGATTTAAGTAAAAAGACAGTTTCTTGCCGTTAGGGTTTCGTTCTACTCATTTAATTTTTGCTTTGTTTATGTAGATCTTTTGTACATTTTTTTACAAATTATTAGATAGTGAATCTATATGATTCAACCAAAAAGACAGTTTCTATATTAGATAGTGAATCTATATGATTCAACCAAAAAGACAGTTTCTTTTGTAGGTATTGGTACCAGTCAAGCTAAATCTTCTTCAGTTTCATAAACTTCTATGATGAAATTTTTCTCTACTCTTTAGGTGGTTCAAGAAATTCCTTACTCAATGTTCTTGTGGATCAGGAAGCTTTCTGTTGTGTACTTTTTTTTTCAAGAATGTTTTGGTTTGCAAATTTAATGGCCACTGGCCTCACCTGGCCCATCTGCACAAATGGATATATGGGACTTGGAAACCTATGACAAACAAATTGAACATTTATTCTATGGATCATTTTTTTTGGTAAGCTACAGTAGTTCCTTCATTTTCTATTTATAAAGCAAGTTGTTCCATTTACAACATTTTGGTGGCTTCAACTTGCCCATATGGGAAACCAAGTCTGCTGGCCACCTGAGTCTGTTATAAGCCAGCCATCCAGTAACAAAATTTCACGAGTCTATCAATCCACGCTAAATAAACTTCACATTTAGAAACACTAGTCATGATTCAAACTAGCATAAAACACATGAAAAGAACATGCTATCCTCAAAATTTCAAAACTAGAAACTAAAAAGACTATTCCTTTCAGTCAACTTTGTCAGATTCCACAATAGCTAGTGTTGCTGCCAAGTTGCCCGATTATGGAGACAACTTCATCAAACATTGTTGGATCTCATCCAGCTTACTATCTTTCATAATCATGATAATTTGCAGGTTTTTCATGTCCTTTCTGATATTGGACACACCTTGAGCTATTTCTGCCATTTCCCCTTCCACTTGCTCCGAGGCTCTGGCCAGTAAGCATTTCAAAACCTAGTACATGTGTAGGGCTTAACTGTATAATGTCATCCTATCTCTGGTGTGCCTTGGGTCGGGGATAATACCTCCCCATTCCTCCATCTCTGGCTCAAAATCCTCTGCCATGACGCTATCCTCCATCTCTTGTATTAGCTAACGAATGTCGGCGTTCGTCCCTTCTCGATATGTGCAGGCGACTTCATGGACAATTGCCTTGATGGATTTCCTACCTCTTCTCTGACCTGTTAATGTCGAGGTTATAGGATCACTTCTACCCAGCTGGCTCTGGTGTCCTCTTCCACCACAACGTTGGCCTCTACCTAGGCGTGCCATCTTTTCCTTTACTGACTCCTGCTTACAATTATCAACAACAAACGTTAGCTTTCTAGGAACTATTATCTTCCCATAAGCCATCATGTCTTTGTCGCTTAGCATTCCTTTCCCTCTCCAGCACCCCCCCTGTCACTTTGGAGAATCAATGGTCTCTCCCCCCCTTGGACTAACGTTGGTGGTCAAGCCCTCTGTCATCCTATCCTTCACATGGATTTCAGCCTTAGTTTTCTCTGGCTAACCCTTTGTCCTGCTAATGCATTCCCCTGGCATGCCTCTGCTTTGTTCCTCTCACCACCTCATAATGCATTCCACAGACCCGCTCAGACATAGCCCCTCCCCTCTACTTTGTTCTTCTCGCTGCCTCACAAAGAAGTCCGTAGACCCACTCAGACACAACCCCTCCCCTGTGATTCCTAGCTTTTCCCCCTCCTCAAACATACTATGCATGACAGAGTGAATTGCAGGAGGTAAGCCAAAGGAAACATACCCATAATTAAGCTTAGCCACAGAAGATCCCGTTGCCCTCGCTACTTTGTTCTCTTCCTTCCTTCACTATACACTAAGCTAACCTCCTGCCCTTGCCACCCCCATGTACCCCTTCCTAACTACCCTACGTCTCATCCCACTACCGCCGTCGTTTCTTCCCACCTATCCCCCCATTCTCCTGCCACTTTGCTACCTCGAAACTCCTGCAGCCATGCGGGATGCCACCACGTCTAATTGATCCAGATTGAGGGTAGTATGTGGCCATCTTGGCCGTTCTCTCCCCTACATTGTCCTCCTGCTCATACTCTCCCCTTTCATCACCCTAATCGGGGGTACTTTATGGATTGTTTTATTGTTGTGGTTTTTGATAATATAGAGGACAATATCACTAGAATTTTGCATTTTGCGTTTAGTTCAAGTAATGAGGAAAACCATTTTTCATCCTCTCCACTTAGGACATTATTTTTCTTTTTTCTTGTTAGTAGATGAATTAGAAATTGGGCAGTACTAGATCAATTATGACTACTACCATCATAACCTCTAGGTGCTTACATATGCCATTTCCATTGACATTGGTAAGTGGTGAGATTTGAACCTTGAACCTTCTAGTGCATAACACATCATGATCCTGACACTTGCTAATTGAGCTTCTCTTAGGGGTTTCCACCTCGGACATATTGATCATGGACCAACCATAGATTAGATCATTCACCATGGTAAAAAAATAAAAAGAGAGGATAAGATCATCTTAATTTTGATGACTTAAGAGGTTAAGAAAGTGTGAAAAACATTTTTAAATCAACATCTAATTTAAACATATAATTGACAATTAAAGAAAATAGTCAAATTAGTTCCTAATTTTGTTGATTTTTTTTCTTTGTATTAATCAAAAGTATCATTTTCTAAATTAAAATTGCCTACCTTCTTATAACATCTTGATTTTTTCTTATTCTCTAATTTTTTATCACATTATTAAAACTCCAATAATATTTTTATTATATTAGCATATTACAAAATAACTTATTTTTGTTTTTATACTAACTAATGTTTTGAATAAAACCTAATATCTTTATTATTAATTATAATTCAAATTAAAATTTAAAATAATTTTGGTGAGCCTCCTATTATCCATATTGTTTATTTTTTCATTAATTACTTAGTCAAAACTATATTCGCAAAACATTCTATTAATCCTTTTTATCTATCTTTAATATTCTAGAAATACTCCATCCCTAAATTCATTCTTATTAACAATTTCACGAAATTATAATGTTTTTAAATTTATAGTAATCCTTCGACCCTCTAAATATCCCCTTTTCACCAATATATAAATTAATAACAATCAATACAAAATATACATATGAAAATGCTTTTACTTTAACATTTTACACGCCTTCAAAAAATATCCATTTCATTTCCCTATGAAGATATTTTTTAATCTCAAGGTGAATGCTTGAAGCACAACAAGATTTTGGTTTTTTTATGATGATGATGATGATGATGGTTAACATCCATCGAGACCAAACATTGGTCTATCAGACCTAAAGAAACAAATTATTTATTTTGATTTAAGATTTTATTCCTATGCTCAAAAAGTTTGGAGAGAAGCCT